>DWQA01000001.1:0-17661 GCA_018252375.1 Zera sp. Burns01DHJ02
CTAATTAGAGGCGAATTAACTAACCCCTCAGTGCTAGAAGTAATTTCTATAAACGTTCCTAATAGGTTTGGTAGGCCTCGTTTGGGGAGGTTCTTTTCAATCCCGGTGTGTAGATTGGTGTTGGTCCGCGAGTCACCGCTTGTCCGTGCGCTGACATTACTGAATAAGGTCCTTGCTTGGGATTCTAGCTTAGACCTTTTTTGTTCTAAGCCTGCTGCATTTAGTAGGACTGCCAAAAGATTCATAGAATCAAGTTGTACGTAAATCACGTGTATATAAACGCATTGGATGAAAAATCTGTAATGTTTATATTGTATGTATAAATAAATAAATAAATAAATAAATAAATAAATAATAGTCTCTAAGATCAATATTCAATACTTCATTATTGCTATAAATATTCCTAAGTCTAATTAACATTTTTTCTAAGTTATCTACGCTTAACATACTATGATGAGTGCTCGATGCACGGATAAATGCTAAAATATTCTCTAATCTAGTTAACTCTAAGTATAAATCGTCTATATTTTCAGTAATAATAGCTAAGAGTTGTGCAAATTTAGCGTACTTGATTTCCGACAGATTATATTTATCTAGAATTAGTATTAATGTATTATTCATTTCCTGTTGATTTTCTGCTATGTTGGTTAAAATCTGAGTATACTGAGACATCCACTCTTTATTAAGGCTCACACGACTATTAAATTCAGATAACAATTTTTCTTCATTACTTTCTAGTATTTTTATCGCTTTATTGTATTCTTCAGCATCGGAGTGATCTAGATTACCGGTTATGCTCTTTATAAAAGATCCTAAGCCATCGACTAGTCCTCTTTTAATACGGTTGGGTTCCAAGCTCCTTAACTGAGTGCTTATTTTATCGAGTTTATGTTCTAAGTAGTCTATTTGAAGTTCAAATATAGGCAAAGTGTTATTGTCTAATTTAATTCTAAAATAATCCAATTGTTTTTTTATAGAGTCCAGTTGATATTCCAAGTCATTGAGTTCGATATATTGAATAAAAGAGTGATATTGTGTGATGAGTTTAGTCTGTACAAGCTTAAAGGGTAGAAGACCAGGTCCATTGTTGAGCGATTCAAGTCTTATCTCGCACACCATCGTCAGGGGTATTAATAGTACCAGTCGAGCCCTGAAACAATTTTGATTTTTTAATACGCTCAAGGCGGGATTTGGCTACCGGTCCTTTCTTTTTAGATGTGTATATATGTAAGGGGAGGTCAGCGAGAACAGTGTCTTGGGTATACCGTGGTACTAATTTTTGTCTGTCAGCTAGGGGGTTCTTAATAAAGACTTGTTGGTCGGGCTGATATTCTATTTCAGGTTCACGATTTTTATTACGGTTAGTCATTAATCTAGTCCGGTCTACAGTCGTAGATTCGTTAATTAAATCGTAAACTGTCTTCATCTGATCACGATGTGTTAATATGTATTGCTGCATTAAATGTTCAGATATGTCAAAATCCAAGGGGTCTCTAGGGTCAAAATGTCCGCGTATTATATCGTGAGGTCGACATTTGGTAAAACTGTGAACAGAACTGTTGTATGCAAGTAGTGCGTAGGGCATTTGATTAATAGTTGGTTCGTCTTTTTGTTTTAGTCGCAGTATACGTAAATGTTCTAACAGAGTGGAATGAAATCTCTCTATAATACCATTATCATTAGGAGAATTGGCTAAAGTGCGGTGATGATTAATTTTGTGTAGTCTTACGAATTCAGAAAATAGTTGATTGGTAAACTCTGTTCCGTTGTCGGTTACTATAGTCAAGGGTAGTCCGTGGTGTGTACAAAAAGTTAATAGTCCTTGTAGTATACTAATTGCTGTTCCGTCTCGTAAATGGTATGCTTGTCCGTATTTAGAAAAAGAGTCCACAAGAGTTAGATACTTTTCTGATTGTGCTGTGAATAAATCCATGTGAACAACTTCGAACGGTTTTGTTGCTGGTGGTACTATATTAAATTGTGGGCGAATAGGATTTCTGTCGTATTTGGTCTGACCACACACTGTACATTCATTAATGTATTTGGTTATTTCTTCTCTCATTTTTGGCCAATAGTAACGCCGGGAGAGGGCTAAGTAACACTCATTAATGCCTCTGTGATTGGTCTTGCCTTCGTGGTAGTGTTTAATTATTTCCTGTTGTCGTAAATATTCTTTTACATCTTCTAGCTCAGTTTTTGCTAAAACTAGATGCATAGAAGAGCTCTTAAAATTCCTTTGGAGAATGGGTATTATGGAATACATTCCTAGTGGTGGTGTTATTTTGAGTGCGGTCTTAATTTTGGGGTTGACGTATTCTTTTATAGCATTAACTACGTCTTGTTCTAAGGAGGATTCTGAAACTTGTATGTGGGTTCGGGTGTGTGTGTCAAAAGGTTTAGTCGCTGTCGTACGTCGTTTAATGTCGCCTACAATAGTAAAGCATATCTGTCTGTGAAATTTGTTTAAAGGTTCGTCAGTAATGGGGATCTCTAGAATAGGGTCTTCGGCGGATGTATGTATGGTAGCTGTTGAAGAACCAGGGGGTTCAGGTCTTATTGATAAGTCAATTCCGCATTCCTTCAGAAGGGATTCTATCTCCTCATTATTAATTTGAACACGTGACAGGGCATCTGCGTTGGTATTATATTTTCCTTTCTTATAAATTATGCTATAGTCGTATTCGCTCAATTTTAGTCTCCAACGTGTAAGTCTAGAGTTTGGCTCTTTCAAGTTCATTATCCATTGAAGGGGTTTATGGTCGGTCAAAATTTTGAATTTGCGTCCAAATAGATATGGTCTAAAATACTTTGTAGCCCATACTATGGCTAAAAGTTCTTTCTCTATTGTACTATAATTCAATTCGCTATCATTTAAAGTCCTGGAGGCATAACAAATCGGTTTGTCTGAGCCAATTGAACCTTGTGAAAGTACGGCTCCTATTGCAACGTTTGAGGCATCGGTTGTCAAAATAAAGTCTTTCGTAAAGTCGGGGTATTGTAAGATAGGGTCATTAGTCAAGAGGGTCTTACACTTCTCAAAACAGTTAGTATATTCTGAGTCTAAGGTTATCTTATTGCATTTCTTAAGGCATTTGGTCATGGGCTTAGTTACACGAGCAAAGTCAGGTATAAATTTCCTGTAATAACCTAGAAGTCCTAAGAATTGTTTTATTTCCTTGGAGGTTTTAGGCAGTGGATAATTTTCAATTGCATGAATTTTGTCTGGATTAGGTTTTATTCCGTCTCGAGTTATTATATGACCGAGGTATGCTGTTTCTAACTTCAAAAACTCTGACTTATCCATTTGTATTTTAAAGTTGGAGTCACGTAGTCTATTGAAAACTTTTTCTAAATTTATCATATGTTCTTGTAATGAAGTACTAAACACAATAATATCGTCAAGGTAAACTAAGCATATTTCATTCTGAAGTCCTCGGAGTACATTGTCCATGACTCGTTGGAATGTGGATGGTGAGTTTTTTAATCCCATGGGCATACGTAAAAATTCGAAGTGCCCATGTTCTACATTGAATGCTGTCTTTGAGATGTCATTGGGGTTCATTTCAACCTGGTAAAAACCTGATGCAAGATCTAAGGTGGTAAAGTATTGGCATCTACCAAGTTTGTCCAACACGTCTGTAATATTTGGGATAGGATATTTGTCGTCAATAGTTTTGTCGTTTAGTTTACGGAAGTCTACTACAAGTCTCCACTTTTGTCTACCTGAAGCATCCGCTTTCTTTGGGACAACCCAGATGGGCGAGCTCCAGGCTGAGTCTGAGGGTCGGATAATACCCTGTTCTAACATCTTGGCTATTTGGTCTCTAACTTCTTGTCTATGTACGTGGGGATAACGATAGCTTTTAGTATATACTGGGATTTCATCATGGGTCCGTATATGATGTTTAATTTTATTAGTAAATGTAAGGGGTTCGCCTTCAATATAAAATACATCGGCGTACCGGGAACATAAGGTTAGTAGATTGGCTCGTTCTTCGTCATTCAGATGGTCAGTTCTAAGTCGGTCTAATACATTTTTAATACGGTCTGGGCTTTGATCGGTACGTGTGCACTCGACATTACAAACGTCTATTTGAACTGGTCTGTCGAATGAAATGGTTATAGGTCTGTCAGTCGGGTTCTTAATCTCAATTAAACAAGTTCTGTCGGTCACAGTTGTAATACATTCATGAATGATACAGTTACACAAAAATTGTTGAGGAATAAGTACTTCGCCATCGGGATAGCATATAGGAATATTAATTAGACGGGAAGTATAAGCGGGAATAGATTGTTCGGTGCTGGGTTTTCTACACTGATGTCTTAAGAGTGGAATACTAGCGTTTTCAGTAAATAGTATATTATGTTTCAGATCTATTTTACAGTTTTCGAGTAAGTCTAGTCCAATTAGTCCGTCAAAGTAGTTATGGAATTTATAGATAAATAATTTCATATTTTTTTTTACATTAAATTCTGAAAAACTTGGTATGGTTATAGAATGATCGTGAACACTAGTTACCCGTGAGTTCGTTACTTCAAAAGGGTCAAAGTCTTTAGGTAGCTGTGGGTAAAATTTTTCTACGGCTTCGGGACTTATAAAAGATTGATTGGCTCCGGTATCTATAAGGAATTTAAGTGGGGGATGACGGATCTGTATGAAAGGTAATTCCTTTTTGGATTGCAAGTTTAATTCTATTCGGGTTCGGTTTTGTGACAAACCTTGGGAAAATCCTTCTCTTTTTTACTAGTAGAGGGCTGTGGGGATTCTGTAGGGTGATTAGGATATGTAATTTGGTTTTCGTAGAACTGATAGTCATTTTCGTACGGGTTGTCTGGTACAGTCTGATAGTCATAGTTATTGTGATAGTGGCACTCTGGGAAATAGTCATTCTCTATATTATTATAATAGTCAGGGTGGTAATTACAGTCATAGTTATTATAGTCGTACATCTCGTTAAAATTAATTTCCTTAGTTTTGAAATAATTTGAAGGAGGGGGATTTCCAAATCTCTGCCAGTCATGTCCTGAAACTCTCGGTGGACTTGGTCTAGGGGTAAAATGACTAATTCCACTCATAGGCTTAGGGCCAGTATGATGGGGTGGTACGTTTCTGGGGAAATCTCGAAAACCACTATTGTTATAATTAGGAGGAGGCGCTGCGAACATTTGTTGAGTACGTGTAGGCTGATTACGTTGAGGCGCTTGGTGAATTGGAAGGGCAGGACGCCATGGTTGGGTATGAGCAGGTAAGGGAAGGGGTCTTTGCCAAGTAGGACCAGGTAAAGGTGAGTTAAATAATTTGTTATGAACTAGGTACGGTACCTTAGGTGTAGCCTGCGTCAGAGCTGGTGGACGCTGATCCGAAGCTGAATTGTTCCTACGCTGCATATACATAACATTTGTTTCCTCTTGGACAAATTCCAGAGCCTTCTCTATAGTTTCGGGTCTCATACACCGGATACGCGACCCTAGAGGTTCTTTCAAACCTCGGACATACGCTTGCTTTGTTAACTTGCGGTACAAATCTCGCTTGGCTTCTACGGTCGTAGCCACTGACTCATGCAAAGAAACGTATGTCATAATGGTGCTAAAAAGGTTCTGGCATTTGTCATAGAATTCTTGCGGGGTGTCATTCCCTTGCGAAATCATTGAAAGGTCATTATATAAGGCGGTTTCATCCCTCTGATCGGCAAAATTATTTATCAAGGAGTTCCTAATCCCTAACCAACTATCTGGAATGCCGTTTGAGTTAATAGTTCTTGCTGCCGCACCGGTTATTTTATTTAGAATACCGTTAATTAAATATAAATTGTTTAATTCATTACCCGGCTCTGCACTCGCATATGTTAAAACAATTTGGTCACAAATTCTTATAAAACGAGTAAGAACATTAGGATTGCCGTCAAACTCGGGAACTGGGCGGAGAGCCTTAAAAATAGTGTCTGGGTCCATTATAGTAGATAAGTCACTACCTATACTAGAATGTAACAAACTAACGCTACTTAAATCTAAGCAATTCGAATCTTTACTTATTTCTAAAGAATTTAATATACTAGAATCGAAGTTAGATTCTAAACCTCTCAAATTATCTAACGTACTATTCCTATGAGTCTGTCTTGAAGAAACAGACTCTTCCCCGATTTTTCTTGGATGGAAAATGGTGGGAGAGGATTAGCAACACTTTGAGAAATTGTTCAAAGTACTCACATATATATTCTCTGGTTTTCTGTGTACTAATTTCTGAGTACGTCCTGGGCTGCGTTCTTCGTAGTTCGGATAACTCGACAAAACACTTGAAAATGTAAGCAGTTGGATGAGGTCCTCTTCAGGTCGATTTTCTGATCTTCGGTCCCTAACACTGCTTCGAATTATCCTACCGACTGCGCCAATTACGTTAACGACAGCCGGAGGACTTAAAAAAAACCAAAGTACTTTATACTTATTTAATTAATAAATTTAAAATTACAATTTAAATTACAGTGAAACAATACAGTACGATTCTGGTAACTAATATTGAATGCCAATTCCTAAAATTACATTAACTAAGAAAACTTACAATAACAAGTTAATTTGGGTTACACGTGTACCAGTACTACTAGCTATGCAAATTGGTGCGCGCAGTCAGCAGTCCTCTATTAGGCTAGGGCTGTAACACCTCCACCCCCAGAGCAGCAACTATTGGAGAACCTTGAGCGAGAATGTTGCTGGTACAGGTTCGGCCATTTGGAGTCCACCGTCCACTGCGTGGGTCGTTTCTTTGCTTGTCTTTGGATCTCCTTCGGATGGGCCGGTGCCTGGTGTTCGGTGCAGGTAACGACGAATAATGATAACTGCGACGACTACTAGTCCGCTAAGTACAATGGCATATAGGGGTAATGTTGTATGGTATAATGCTGGGTCTGTATTTCTCAATTCAACTGGCTTCTGTAAGAACATCCTGTCTTCTAGATTATGTAGGTTCTTCAGGTTGACAGTATTGAGGGTGATCTCGGGAATGTCACGACCTTCTAAGGCGACGTAGTTGTTTGAAACTTCAGTAATTTTCAACGGTTGTCCTTTTATTTCATCGTTTACGTTAATTATCGTAAGCGTGTCCGTACGAAGTGAACACTCATATGGAATAGTAGCGAGATAGCTTCCGGAAAGTGACAGATACTCGTCGCGCCCACAGCGTAATTCGACTTTCGTAGTTCGGGGAAAGATGAGGGTATAGTGGCGGTCATCTAGTCGCTCCATGGCTTCATTTGTGAAGGATACTATTGTAGGGTTGCATGATTGCTCTATTCGTTGGTTAGCGATGATGTTTTGAATACAATCGGGTTGATCCCTTGGTAGTAGGTTGCCTTTCTCCTCGCAGAGACGCTGAAGACCAAACTTCGGGCATTCAGCCTCCATATACATAAAAGATTTTCCATTGGTTGCCATAAAAGGGTACGGTGGTAAAAAGGTTTGTTGAAATTTGTTAGGAACAATGGAGAGACGGAATAATTCAAATGTATCGGGGGATATAATGGGGAATTTAAATATAATCACTAATCTTTTACCTATAAAGTAACTACCGGGTCTAATGATGTCAAAATACTCTCGTAGGTCCGCGTCTACCACTCCATTATTACCATAAATTTTCTTAAGTCTAACTATCATATTTCCTAGGTTGCTTAACCCTAACATACTATGATGTGTGCTCGATGCACGAATAAAAGCTAATATGTTTTCTAATCTAATTAATTCTAAATATAAATCTTCAGCATTCTCACTTATAATTGCTAATAGTTGTGCGAATTTAGCAAACTTTACTTCCGAAATATATTCCTTATCCAATAGTAATTTAAAGGTTTCATTTATCTTATTTTGGTTATCAACTATGGTAGTTATTAGTTGCGTATGTTGAGCCATCCAAGCTTTATTTAGGCTAATATGATTATTGAACTCAGATAAAAGTTTTTGTTCATTATTTTCTAATATGTTAATTGCACTATTATATTTTTCGGCATCCGACTGATCCAGATTACCGGTTAGACTTTTTATGAAAGATCCAAGTCCATCAAAAAGTCCCCTCTTAGAACGATTGGGCATTAAGGTTTTTAATTGGAAGTTTATTTTATTAAGTTTGGAGGTCAGGTAGTCTATTTGAAGTTCATATATTGGTAAAGTATTATTATCTAGTTTAGTTCTGAAATAATTTAATTGGTTATTAATTGAGTTGAGGTGATATTCCAAGTCAGAGAGTTCTATGTATTGTATGAAGGAATGGTAATGGGTGATGAGTTTGGCTTGACCAAGTTTGAAGGGGAGAAGTCCAGGTCCATTGTCCAGTGATTCAAGTCTTATCTCGCTCGCTATTGTCAGTCGAATCGCCAGGAATATCAGTCGAAACCTGTAATAATTTAGGCCTCTTAGGAGTACGCTTAAGGCGGGACTTAGCTATAGGTCCTTTTTTCTTGGAGGTGTATATATGTATGGGAAGGTCGGCAAGTACTTGGTCTTGAGTATAACGGGGAGCTAATTTTTGTCTACTGGCTATAGGATTTTTTACAAACACTTGTTGGTCAGGTTGGTATTCAACTTCGGGCTCACGATTTTTGTTCCTGTTAGTCATTAAGTTAGTACGGTCAGTTGTTGTAGATTCATTAATTAAGTCATATACTGTCCTCATCTGATCACGATGTGTCAAGATATATTGTTGCATAAGATGTTCGTTAATGTCAAAGTCTAAAGGGTCTCTTGGGTCAAAATGTCCTCTTATTATATCGTGAGGTCTACATTTAGTGAAACTGTGTATTGAACTGTTGTAAGCTAATATAGCATAGGGGATTAGATTAATAGTCTGTTCGTCCTTTTGTCTTAGTTTAAGAATTCGCAGGTGTTCGAGTAGAGTCGAGTGGAATCTCTCTACGATGCCATTGTCGTTGGGGGAGTGAGCTAAAGTTCTGTGGTGGTTGATTCTGTGTAATCTTATAAATTCAGAAAACAGTTGGTTTGTAAATTCGGTACCATTATCTGTCACTATAGTCAATGGTAATCCATGGTGCGTGCAATAGGTTAAGAGTGCTTGTAAAATGCTAATAGCTGTACCGTCACGTAAATGGTAGGCTTGTCCGTATTTCGAAAAGGAGTCTACAAAGGTTATATATTTTTCATTCATAGCTGTGAATAAATCAATGTGAACAATTTCAAATGGTTTAGTGGCTGGTGGTACGATGTTAAACTGAGGTCTGATGGGGTTCCTATCGTATTTCGTTTGTCCACATATAATACATTCATTGATATATTTAGTAATTTCTTCCTTCATCTTGGGCCAGTAATAGCGACGGGACAATGCTAAATAACATTCATTAATTCCTCTATGGTTTGTCTTTCCTTCATGATAGTTTCTTATTATTTTCTGTTGATCTAAGTATTCTTTTACGTCTTCTAACTCGGTTTTGGTCAAAACTAAATTCATAGATGAACTTTTAAAACATCTTTGTAAAATTGGTATAATAGAATACATGCCTAATGGTGGGGTAATCTTAAGGGCGGTTTTTACCTTGGGGTTTACATATTCCTTAATGGCATTAACTACGTCCTGCTCCAGTGTCGATTCGGATACTTGTATGTGGGTCCGTGTATGAGTGTCAAAGGGTTTTGTCACAGTCGTCCGTCTTTTAATGTCACTTACAATTGTAAAACATACCTGTCTATGGTATTTGTTGAGGGGTTCGTCAGTTATGGGAATCTCCAGAATGGGATCCTCTGCTGAAGTGTGTATGGTAGCGGTTGAAGACCCTGGTGGTTCAGGTACTATCGAAACGTCTATACCACATTCTTTAAGGAGGGATTCTATCTCCTCGTTATTAATTTGGATTCTAGATAGGGCATCTGCGTTAGTATTACATTTGCCCTTTTTATAAATTATTGTATAGTCGTATTCACTGAGTTTTAATCGCCATCGAGTCAGTCTAGAGTTAGGTTCCTTTAAGTTCATAATCCATTGAAGGGGCTTGTGATCTGTAAGGATTTTAAATTTACGTCCAAAAAGATAAGGTCTAAAGTACTTGGTAGCCCATACTATAGCTAAAAGTTCTTTCTCTATAGTACTGTAGTTCAGTTCGCTGTCATTTAATGTTCTGGAGGCATAGCAAATCGGTTTATCGGATCCTACGGGGCCTTGGGAAAGAACGGCACCTACGGCTACGTTTGAGGCATCGGTTGTCAAAATAAAGTCTTTCGTAAAGTCGGGGTATTGTAAGATAGGGTCATTAGTCAAGAGGGTCTTACACTTCTCAAAACAGTTAGTATATTCTGAGTCTAAGGTTATCTTATTGCATTTCTTAAGGCATTTGGTCATGGGCTTAGTTACACGAGCAAAGTCAGGTATAAATTTCCTGTAATAACCTAGAAGTCCTAAGAATTGTTTTATTTCCTTGGAGGTTTTAGGCAGTGGATAATTTTCAATTGCATGAATTTTGTCTGGATTAGGTTTTATTCCGTCTCGAGTTATTATATGACCGAGGTATGCTGTTTCTAACTTCAAAAACTCTGACTTATCCATTTGTATTTTAAAGTTGGAGTCACGTAGTCTATTGAAAACTTTTTCTAAATTTATCATATGTTCTTGTAATGAAGTACTAAACACAATAATATCGTCAAGGTAAACTAAGCATATTTCATTCTGAAGTCCTCGGAGTACATTGTCCATGACTCGTTGGAATGTGGATGGTGAGTTTTTTAATCCCATGGGCATACGTAAAAATTCGAAGTGCCCATGTTCTACATTGAATGCTGTCTTTGAGATGTCATTGGGGTTCATTTCAACCTGGTAAAAACCTGATGCAAGATCTAAGGTGGTAAAGTATTGGCATCTACCAAGTTTGTCCAACACGTCTGTAATATTTGGGATAGGATATTTGTCGTCAATAGTTTTGTCGTTTAGTTTACGGAAGTCTACTACAAGTCTCCACTTTTGTCTACCTGAAGCATCCGCTTTCTTTGGGACAACCCAGATGGGCGAGCTCCAGGCTGAGTCTGAGGGTCGGATAATACCCTGTTCTAACATCTTGGCTATTTGGTCTCTAACTTCTTGTCTATGTACGTGGGGATAACGATAGCTTTTAGTATATACTGGGATTTCATCATGGGTCCGTATATGATGTTTAATTTTATTAGTAAATGTAAGGGGTTCGCCTTCAATATAAAATACATCGGCGTACCGGGAACATAAGGTTAGTAGATTGGCTCGTTCTTCGTCATTCAGATGGTCAGTTCTAAGTCGGTCTAATACATTTTTAATACGGTCTGGGCTTTGATCGGTACGTGTGCACTCGACATTACAAACGTCTATTTGAACTGGTCTGTCGAATGAAATGGTTATAGGTCTGTCAGTCGGGTTCTTAATCTCAATTAAACAAGTTCTGTCGGTCACAGTTGTAATACATTCATGAATGATACAGTTACACAAAAATTGTTGAGGAATAAGTACTTCGCCATCGGGATAGCATATAGGAATATTAATTAGACGGGAAGTATAAGCGGGAATAGATTGTTCGGTGCTGGGTTTTCTACACTGATGTCTTAAGAGTGGAATACTAGCGTTTTCAGTAAATAGTATATTATGTTTCAGATCTATTTTACAGTTTTCGAGTAAGTCTAGTCCAATTAGTCCGTCAAAGTAGTTATGGAATTTATAGATAAATAATTTCATATTTTTTTTTACATTAAATTCTGAAAAACTTGGTATGGTTATAGAATGATCGTGAACACTAGTTACCCGTGAGTTCGTTACTTCAAAAGGGTCAAAGTCTTTAGGTAGCTGTGGGTAAAATTTTTCTACGGCTTCGGGACTTATAAAAGATTGATTGGCTCCGGTATCTATAAGGAATTTAAGTGGGGGATGACGGATCTGTATGAAAGGTAATTCCTTTTTGGATTGCAAGTTTAATTCTATTCGGGTTCGGTTTTGTGACAAACCTTGGGAAAATCCTTCTCTTTTTTACTAGTAGAGGGCTGTGGGGATTCTGTAGGGTGATTAGGATATGTAATTTGGTTTTCGTAGAACTGATAGTCATTTTCGTACGGGTTGTCTGGTACAGTCTGATAGTCATAGTTATTGTGATAGTGGCACTCTGGGAAATAGTCATTCTCTATATTATTATAATAGTCAGGGTGGTAATTACAGTCATAGTTATTATAGTCGTACATCTCGTTAAAATTAATTTCCTTAGTTTTGAAATAATTTGAAGGAGGGGGATTTCCAAATCTCTGCCAGTCATGTCCTGAAACTCTCGGTGGACTTGGTCTAGGGGTAAAATGACTAATTCCACTCATAGGCTTAGGGCCAGTATGATGGGGTGGTACGTTTCTGGGGAAATCTCGAAAACCACTATTGTTATAATTAGGAGGAGGCGCTGCGAACATTTGTTGAGTACGTGTAGGCTGATTACGTTGAGGCGCTTGGTGAATTGGAAGGGCAGGACGCCATGGTTGGGTATGAGCAGGTAAGGGAAGGGGTCTTTGCCAAGTAGGACCAGGTAAAGGTGAGTTAAATAATTTGTTATGAACTAGGTACGGTACCTTAGGTGTAGCCTGCGTCAGAGCTGGTGGACGCTGATCCGAAGCTGAATTGTTCCTACGCTGCATATACATAACATTTGTTTCCTCTTGGACAAATTCCAGAGCCTTCTCTATAGTTTCGGGTCTCA
Organism: Zera sp. Burns01DHJ02; assembly: GCA_018252375.1. NCBI lineage: Eukaryota > Metazoa > Arthropoda > Insecta > Lepidoptera > Hesperiidae > Zera > Zera sp. Burns01DHJ02. The sequence goes on from DWQA01000001.1 coordinate 12,681, forward strand.
TACACCGGATACGCGACCCTAGAGGTTCTTTCAAACCTCGGACATACGCTTGCTTTGTTAACTTGCGGTACAAATCTCGCTTGGCTTCTACGGTCGTAGCCACTGACTCATGCAAAGAAACGTATGTCATAATGGTGCTAAAAAGGTTCTGGCATTTGTCATAGAATTCTTGCGGGGTGTCATTCCCTTGCGAAATCATTGAAAGGTCATTATATAAGGCGGTTTCATCCCTCTGATCGGCAAAATTATTTATCAAGGAGTTCCTAATCCCTAACCAACTATCTGGAATGCCGTTTGAGTTAATAGTTCTTGCTGCCGCACCGGTTATTTTATTTAGAATACCGTTAATTAAATATAAATTGTTTAATTCATTACCCGGCTCTGCACTCGCATATGTTAAAACAATTTGGTCACAAATTCTTATAAAACGAGTAAGAACATTAGGATTGCCGTCAAACTCGGGAACTGGGCGGAGAGCCTTAAAAATAGTGTCTGGGTCCATTATAGTAGATAAGTCACTACCTATACTAGAATGTAACAAACTAACGCTACTTAAATCTAAGCAATTCGAATCTTTACTTATTTCTAAAGAATTTAATATACTAGAATCGAAGTTAGATTCTAAACCTCTCAAATTATCTAACGTACTATTCCTATGAGTCTGTCTTGAAGAAACAGACTCTTCCCCGATTTTTCTTGGATGGAAAATGGTGGGAGAGGATTAGCAACACTTTGAGAAATTGTTCAAAGTACTCACATATATATTCTCTGGTTTTCTGTGTACTAATTTCTGAGTACGTCCTGGGCTGCGTTCTTCGTAGTTCGGATAACTCGACAAAACACTTGAAAATGTAAGCAGTTGGATGAGGTCCTCTTCAGGTCGATTTTCTGATCTTCGGTCCCTAACACTGCTTCGAATTATCCTACCGACTGCGCCAATTACGTTAACGACAGCCGGAGGACTTAAAAAAAACCAAAGTACTTTATACTTATTTAATTAATAAATTTAAAATTACAATTTAAATTACAGTGAAACAATACAGTACGATTCTGGTAACTAATATTGAATGCTTATTCCTAAAATTACATTTATTACGAAAACTTGCAATAACAATTTATTTGGGTTACACGAGTACTAGCTATGCAGATTGGTGCGCGACGTCAGCGATCTACTATTAGGCTAGGGCTGTAACACCTCCACCCCCAGAGCAGCAACTATTTGAGGACTGACAGCGAAAATGTTGCTGGTACAGGTTCCTGCATTCTGGATCCGTTGGGAACTGCATAGATGAGTTCCTTCTGCTTTGTTGGTTCTTCTTCTGTCTTAGTGGAATTAGTACTATGTCGTTGCAATTGACGTCGAATGATAATGATTAGGACAAGGGTAGTTCCACCTAGTATGACGACGTACAGAGCTATCGTTGTATTGTATAATATGGCATCTATATGGTCCAGCTTGATTGGTTCTTGGATATTCTGTCCTCCAAGTGGTGCAGGCTCTCAAGGTTTACTGTATTAAGAGTTATGTGAGGGATTTTGGTATTTTCTATGAGGTCGTAATTGTTTAAGATCTCTGAAATTTTTAGTGGCTGACCTTTTACTTCGTCGTTGACATTAATTATAGTGATGGTGTCGGTCTTAAGACTACATTCAGGTGGAATGGTAGCGAGGTAGCTTCCTGAAAGGGATACATATTCTTGGCGACCACACAGCAGCTCCACTTTGGTTGGTTGTGGAAAGATGAGGGTATAATGTCGATCGTCGAGTTGTTCCATTGCCTCTTTAGTAAAGCTGATCTTCGTAGGGTGGCAGGACTCATCTAATAATTGGTTGATGATGATACTTTGTATGCAATCAGGCGTCTCTCGTGGTTGGTGGTTCATTGTTTCCTCGCAGAGAAGGTAATTACCAAACTTCGGGCATTCAGCCTCCATGTAAATGAACGATTTTCCATCGGTTGCCATGAAAGGGTAAGGAGGTATAAAGGTTTGTTGTAGTTTATTGGGAACAATTGAAAGGTGGTATAGCTCAAAATTATAAGGGTATATAACGGGGAATTTGAAAATTATTACAATTCGTTTATCACTGAAATAACTGCCAGGCTTAATTACGTTATAATACGATTGACACTTGCCGCTAGCCCGTGCAAGTGTGTTTCCTTACGCTCCGTACAAATTTCGTTTTTAAAAATATTAAAATGCAAAACTTTGATACCAACGATGTCTTAAAACTGGTACAAACACTAGTACTGCCTATCGAGCTGAAAATAAATTCACTTGTAGAAATGATTCGTTCTCTAGAGGCAAAAGTGGATATTTTACTATCGCCAAGCAGTGGACAGCATAAAGCGGTAGCGATAGACAAATCAGCTAATCAGTTTAAAGGCAACCAACAACGGACGATACGCAAGAGCGAGAAACTGCTAACGTCACACACCGGCCTACAATCGGGTGAGGAGCAAGGGAGTAAGTCGATAATGACGCGCAGAATGCGCGCTCGCACGATAACGACTACTGACGACGGCGGCGAGAGCGCACGATGTGAAGCGACTGCTCACGAGAATGCAGACTTGGATTCGGAGGCGATTCCCCCGCCCGCACCTCTAGCCGCTCGGAATCGCCCTATGACTTCACCTAATGCACCGCAGGCGCAAACTACCGACGACTCAGTTCCATCGATGCGTCGCCTCCCAGAGGGAACGAGCAATGACCGTAATAACGAGCAATGGACAACAGTGAGACGGACAAAACAAAAACGAATAATAGTTCGAGGTACAGGTGATACGGACGAGTCTTTAATAAGCATAGAAAGAATTCGGATGATTCATCTGTGGTCGCTCAGCGCAGATACGACCCCGGAAAGCGTGAGAAATTATATGCTTAAAAAGAAACTAACTCAAAATCCGTATTCCGTTGAAAAATTAGAATTGAAGCATAATAACTACGCTTCCTTTGTTGTATCGGTACCGGAAAGTAGTTTTAAATTTTTCATGTCTGCAGAAAACTGGCCTGCCAATACACGTCTTAATGAGTGGTTTCGTAAGAAACAAACGGTTAAAGGACAAGCATACCTCACCTCGAAACAATAGCATTTTGGTGTATTACCAAAATGTCCGAGGTCTCCGAACAAAATTACAAAATGTGAGAACGGAAATTGCGGCTTCGCAGGCAGACGTTTTTCTTTTGTCGGAGACGTGGTTAACTTCGGGGATAGAAGACGCGGAGGTTATACCTTCGGGGTACACTATCCTTAGATCAGACAGACCAGGTACAAGACGAGGAGGAGGGGTAGCAATCATAGCAGCAACTAGATACCAGCTTCGACTCATTCAACTTAAGGTGTTTGAGACCGTAGGATGTGATGTACTGTGTGCGAGTTTGTATGTTCGAGGCAATTTGTTAGTGACACTTATGTGCGTTTATATTCCGCCGAATACAAACGAAGGCGGATATACGGCAGTGTTCGATTGCATTGAATATTTTTGCACAAAATATGATAAAATATTAATTTGTGGTGACTTTAATTTGAATTCAGCTTTTGTGAATACCATCGACAACTATGAGTATCTTTTGGAGTCTTGCAAACTGCAGCAGGTAAATAATATTTTCAATCATCAGAATGCCATGCTGGACTTGGTTATGGCCACTCATTCGGTGGGAACGGTTAGCGTGCACCGAGCGGTCGACGCGCTGATCTTACCTGACGCCTACCATCCGCCACTCGAAGTCTATGTTAAACCCTTAACTCATTTTATTGAGAAGAGGGTCACAGATACAAATACTAGCACTGAATGGGATTTACGGAAAACCAACTTTCATACGCTATACGAAAATTTCAAAAATATTGAATGGCAATCGCTTTTTAACATTACGAACCCAGATGCGGTTGTTGATGAATTTTACTCTTTAATAAATAGCTGTGTAGATAACTGTGTGCCCAAAAAACAGCGTGTGGCCGTACTGCCTCGGTATTCTTACCCTGCGTGGTACTCGCCTTTAACAAGACGCTACATAAAACTTAAAGCGCACTTTCATTGTCTCTATAAAAAAACTATACTTACTAAATACCGCGTGAAGTTTTCATACTACAGAGCACTTGTTAAGTTGAATATTAAAGCTGATTATCGTCTTTATAAAAACAGGATAGAGGGTGATATAAAACGCGATCCCTCAAGTATTTGGAGATACGTCGGGACTAAGCGTAAGAAGAAATCTCGATCGGAGGTATTAAAGAACGGCAGTGCGGTAACTGACGAGGAGGGTGCACAGTTGCTGGCTAAATATTTTAGTTCTGTGTATTCCACGATACCGCCGAGTTTAGATGTTCAAAATGCAATGGTGAGCTCAAACACCTCACAGGCTCGAATACAGGTCGGACCCATAAACGTTGAGGTAATTGAGAAAGCCATTAATAATCTTAAACCAAAAAGGTCAGCTGGACCAGATAGTATCCCACCGTTCGTGATAAAAGATTGTCGTGGCGTTTTTTACATACCATTGTTATATATTTATAATTTATGCTTACAAAAATGTAAATATCCTGAACAATGGAAGGTATCACGGGTAGTGCCGGTTCCAAAGAATAATATCAGCTCAGAGGCAAATAACTTCAGGCCTGTGGCTGTGTTATCGGTGTTTGGCAAATTATTTGAATCTATATTACATCGTATAATCAGCGCTCAGGTGGAGAGCCAATTGGCAGATGCGCAGCATGGTTTCAGGGTTAGTCGCAGTACTAACAGCAATTTACTATCATTTTTTGCATATACCGCTGATGCAGTGAACACTGGTATACAAGTAGACACTGCGTACTTTGACTATCGGAAAGCTTTTGATACGGTGGATAATGACATACTTCTCCATAAATTTGCAGCTGCGGGATTCACTCCTAAATTGTTACAGTTCTTCTCCTGCTACCTCCGAAACCGGAGGCAGTATGTGCAGTACAATGGACATATCTCAAAACCGTACTATACGTATTC
>DWQA01000002.1:0-16539 GCA_018252375.1 Zera sp. Burns01DHJ02
AAATGACCGTAACTGTATTGTAAATAAAATAACTTTTTGGCTATGAAACTATATTCCTAAAAGACTTAAATTAAATGATTGTGAGGGAACTAGTGAGTAACGCGCGGTACGCTTAAAGACCGATTGCGAACTAACTTTTTCTATAAAAACGTGAATGCACTTTAGGCGCATTTACGCTGACAACTGAAATAATAATTGTGCGAGCGTAGCTCGTACATGCTCCCGGCCGCGAATGATGAGGTTAGTAACAGGATGAGCCCATGCTCTTAAACTAAACAAGATGATTAACAATGTTTTTAATCCTAACATGCAACCCGATGATTTGTTAATAGATGATTGGTGATAGATTACACGGTGAAGGGCATTTCAAAACTATAAACTAATCTTATAATATTAAAATTGTCAATTAATTGTCAATAACCGTAAAAACCGATCGAAGTACTACCGGCGATGTACCTCGATTTTTCTTTATCACACGCGCACTATCACACACTTTTTCAATCTCACTTTCACTACACTTATCCTCACGCACTGCTGGTTGCGACCCCGGTGTCGGGGCCTGCTGCGCCGCAGCAGCCGCTGCCTCACCCATCGATGTCGGTCTACGTCGTCTAAGGCGTAAACGTTTCCATAATAGTACTATTCCAATAACTGCCATTATTGCCACAATAGAATAGATGATTGTGTAATGATGCAAATCGTGATATGAAATTTGAGTAGCTAGTGGCTCGCTCTCCTTAATGAGGTCTAGTTTATTTTGTAAGTCTTGAAGCTGTTTCTTAGTGTCACTAGATTCGGATGTATTCTGTACTATATCTGGAAGGCTAGGCAATGTTAGATTAATTATGTGATTTATCGGAGGAATTTCAGGTATCTCCGCGTTTAGACTAATATTAATTCGGCTAGTAAACGCTTGGCTTTGTGAGTACATAAAAAAATCAGCTGATTTAATCATACAACCATCAGCAGTAGTGAATAGGCCGGCATGGGTCAGTTGCACGGCGGTAACGTGATCTTCGCACAATAATTTGAGCCGACACTGGTCACAACAAAAGAAAAAATAATTATTTAACTTGTTTACTGAAATCCATTGGTTTTGGCATGGTTTGACGTTTGTTTTACATATCCTTGTTCTTAATTCGGTTTCGCACAAGGTTTGATCGTCCTTAAGGTTATAAATGGGTTTATTTAAATGACACAAAATATTATTTGAGCCTTGCTGTAGACATAACTTCAAATCATCCTCCGTGACTCTAATTAATAAATCTTTATGTAGATTTATAGCGGCGTAATTGGATATGGGCACAACGGTAATCATATTGCTTCTAGATTGACGTGGTGTCGGGATGAGTCTAAAAATTTCGAAACTGTCTCTGCCGATTAGGGGGATTTTAATTTCAAATAATAAATAATCTTCCAGCATTCTCGCTTTAATTTTTAATAAATTATAAATAGTCGGTATGTCTATATTCTCTATAGGCGAGGATAAATCCTTCGGAACCTGTCCTGCTATAATGTTTAACTCTTGCCTTAATTGATCAGGAGTTATTAGGTGAAAGTTTATCTTTCCATTATGAAGATTCGTGAGAGTGTCCATTAATGTTTCTTGAGTATTCTTCAAGGTAAACAAAATATTAGTTGCAACCATAGCTGAAGAAATGAAGTCGCTAACCAGCGTCATATTCTGTTGGTCAGATTTTAAGGTCTTAATAGAATTTTCTACGTTCGTAATTCTCCCGTTTATAAGTTTATGCTGTTTGTCCATTATGTTTTCGGTGCGTTTCAAGATGTTTAGCTCTCCTTCTACAATAGACGTTTGATTTTTAAATAATGATGATAAATAATTTTGATTGTTCCGAAGTAGAGTAATATCCTTTTCATATTTTTCGGCGAACCTTTGGTCTAAGACACCGAACAAGTTGTTAGCAAGATATCCAACACCATTGATAAGACCGCGGCGGCGCCTGGCGCGTGCGCCTTCTTGCCGTTTCATCATTATGTTATTGTTATGCTTAAGCTCGGAGAACTCGTGCCGTAGTTGTAACAAGATCCCGTCGCAATTGATGCGCCTTTCTATCTGTGTGCATATGTTTTCAAGATATTTGATATACTGACTGGCCGCCGTAGTACCCTGCTGATACGGATACATGTCATAGTAGACAATGAGTCTCCAATCGTTTCTTATTAAATGCATGTTCGTAATGCTATCCAAATAAAGACTATTATTGTCTGATAACGGCTTAATATTATAATATGCCGCATGTGAGGATGATACTATAGTCATAAAAAATAAGAATAAAGAGGTAAAGAGAGTTATGAAACTAAACTTTTTCTTTGGCCTAACACGCTTAATTTGGACCTCTGGTTCTAAATTAGGTTTATCCTCAATAGACGTCGAAGAATTTTCATCCGAGTTGTTCACAGGTAATATTGAGAGTTTTACTACAGGACGCTGCATTAAACCATTCTTAGTTTTCAACGTAACAACCCTTACTAGGCCGTCCGCTCCGGGATGCAACTTTACTACTCGGCCTAGTGCCCATTTCCCAGGTGGGAGATTGTCTTCCTTAATTATGACAATATCGTTGAGATTTATATTTCTATGAGATTTTTTCCACTTGCTTCTAGCACTAAGTGTAGTGAGGTACTCGTCGCGCCAACGTCTCCAAAGGTCATTAACAATTCTCTCAGTCATATGCCACCTTGTTCTAAGATCTTTTTCTGTGTCGTATAAGGTCAATACGGGACCACTCGATAAAAAATGCGAAGGTGTTAAGAAGTTTAGATCTTCGGGATCTTCCGTGAGGGGACATAGCGGGCGAGAGTTTAAACAAGCCTCTACTTGATTGAGCAGTGTTGTAAACTCTTCAAACGTAAGATTTTGGTCACCTATTACTCGTTTAAGATGATGTTTTAAACTTTTCACAGCGGCCTCCCACAAGCCACCTGCAGAAGGCCAAGATGGAGCGTTGAAATGCCACTGGATGCCCATGCTTGAGATCTCCGACATAAATTTTTCATTGAAAGTTTCCTTGATGTTTTGTAATTGTTGCCTTAATATTTTGTCGGCTCCTATAAAATTTTTACCCTGGTCACTGTACATATGGCCAGGTACACCTCTTCTCGCAACCATTCTACGTAATGCAGCAAGGAACGCTGACGTTGTTAAATCAGAGACGAGTTCCAAGTGTACGGCCTTAGTCGCCATACACACGAACACTGCGACGTAGCCTTTAGAAGTCCTAATACCTCGGCCCCTATTTGCCTTAACAGTCACGTGTCCCGTATAATCTATCCCACAGTGATAAAATGGGCGTGACGGGTTTGTTCGAGCTGCAGGTAAGTCACCCATTAATTGATGCTGAAGTATTGGGCTATGTTTCTTACATTGAACGCATTGGCGTAGCCGTTTTTTAGTAGCATTAATTCCACCAATTAGCCAATATTTACGCCTAATAAATGCAGTTGTTAATCGCGCCCCTCCATGAAAGGTAAGTTTGTGAGCTTCGTCTATAATAAGGTCCGATAATCTGGTGTTTTTCGGTATGATGACAGGGTATTTCATATCGGGATCTATATTCGCATGCTTCAACCTCCCACCGACTCGAAGGAGGCCATTCTCATCTAACTTGGGATTCAAACTAAATATTTGGCTAGAACTACTAACGCTCTTGCTTTCTAACAAACAATCTATCTCTTCTTTAAAATTTTCTCGCTGAAAACATTTGGTAATTATATTTCTTGCTTTATTTTGTTCTTGAATGCTTAAATATTTTTGCTTTTTTGTTTTAGTTTTAAATCTAAGTACCCATGATAATATTCTCGTTGCCTTTGTTAAACAGCTTTGCCTTTCAACTAATTTCTTAATAACTTCATTATCGCTCGATAACGTAACATTTACTTGTTTAATTTTCTTTTCTTCCTGATTTGTAATATAAATTTGTTTATTTTTATTTTCAGGTGTGTACGACGGTAGCCACTCCGGTCCATCCCACCATAATTTGTGTTCCTTTAATTGGGTGGCTGAGAGGCCTCGACTAGCGCAGTCAGCTGGGTTCTCCTTTGATGGAACGTATCGCCAGCAGTCGGCAGGCATCACCTCCGTGATTTGTTTCACCCGGTTTGCGACGAACGGTTTCCATCTGTCGACTTCGCCATTGAGCCAGCCCAGTACTACCATAGAATCGACCCAACCATAGATCTTAATATTATAATTGTTCAGGCATTTCTTAATTTTAGCCATTAACTTTCCTAATAAAAGAGCTCCACACAATTCTAATCTCGGCAGGGTAATGGTTTTACTTCCAGGTACTAATCGCGCCTTTCCCGCTACCAACATGACTGAGTGTGATGAATTCTCCAGCTGTACCTTAATGTATACAACGCCTGCATAAGCCTTAGTAGAAGCATCGCAAAAGCCGTGTAATTCTATATTATAATCCTCGTGGTGTGTCTTAAGCCACCGGGGAATTTTAAATTGATCAATGCTTTTTAAATCTACTTTAATACGTTCCCATTCATTCCATATATCCGTAGGCAATTCTTCATCCCATTCTATTTTTGACTTCCATACATTTTGAAATAAAATTTTCATCTTAATAGTTATCGGTGTTAGCCAGCCCAGAGGGTCAAATAACTTTGAAGTATCCGATAAAAGGGACCTCTTAGTAGGTCTTACGGTCGACAAAGTCATTTGCAGCTGGAAGGTGAATATATCTTCTTCTGGATTCCATTGAAGGCCTAAAGTTTTCGCTGACTCCGCTTGCTTGAAGTCATATCCCTGATTGTAGGCATCACTACTGACCCCCTCGAGCATGTCTGGTAGATTAGATCTCCATTTTCTTATATTGAAACCTCCCGATTTTAATATATCTATCAGATCAGCTTGTAAGTGAAGGGCTTCTTCGGCAGTGTGAGATCCGTGCAGCAAGTCGTCCATATAAAATGAAGTCTCCAGCACCTCCGGGGCCCGACTGCCTGGATAATTAATTTTCTCATCTGTCGCTAACTGTTTTAATGTCATCATAGCAAGAAACGGTGCGGTCTTTGTCCCATAAGTGACGGTTGTTAGCTGAAACTCCCCTAAATGGTCTAACTGACTATTTCTCCAAATGATTTTTTGTAAGTTCTGATCTTGTGGATGTAGCCAAATCTGTCTAAACATTTTTTCTAAATCGGCTGTGTAGGCAAAACGATACTGTCTCCACTTAATAATAAGACTTTGAAGGTCATGCTGTAAATTTGGACCCCTGTACAAACAATCATTCAGACTCACACCACTTGTCGTAGGTGATGAAGCATTAAATACGACTCTTAACTTGGTAGTAGTAGAATCTTCGCGGTACACACTGTGATGTGGTAGGTAACAATTGGGTTTCGAGTTACCAATGGCCGGTATCATGTGGCCTAACGCTAAATATTCTTTAATAAATAATTTATAAGATTCTAATGTTTCCGGTTGTTTACTAATTTTACGTTCTAAATTATAAAATTGGGCTATAGCTTTTGACTTAGATTCCCCTAAATTTTCTTTATAATCCGACTTTAATGGCAGTCGTACTTCATACCGTCCATCTTCTTTTCTCGTAGTAGTTTCCTGATAAAATTTAAGACAGTGTTGATCTTCTAATGATAAATCAGACGAATCTGTTATATCCTCCATCTCCCAAAATGTTTGTATATCTTCTAAGTTATTTAAGACGACGTTACATTGAAATGTCCTAACATTGCCGCTTAAAATCCAGCCAAGCCGTGTTTGTTGTGCTGTAGGTAGGGTTGCCTCTCCTCTACATATTCCGTCCATTAAAATACTAGAGTAAACATCAGCCCCTAATAAGACATCCACAGGACGACTGATGAAAAATTCCGGGTCTGCTAATTTAATTTGGTCGAGGTAAGACCAGTCCGGTTTCATAAACGTACTAGTAGGCAAATTTTTAACAAGATTTTTTATAATGAGTGCGTCCGTTTCAAAGCTATAATTACTGTTTATTGAAAAACATTTAATACTAATTATCCCCTTACAATTACTGTCTTTAGAGCCAACTCCTGTTATTATGCCCTTGCATCTCTGTCTGGGTATTTTCAAAAGTTGTGCTGCATGCTCGGTTATCAACGATGTTTGGGAACCTTGGTCCAGGAGGGCGCGCATAACATGATAGGTGCCATCAGCAGCTTGAATTTTTATCATAGATGTTGGTAATAAAACCTCGCAGGGGTCATCCTTAACTGACACGTGCGAGCTACTTTGGGCTTGTTTCCCCGCATAAGCATTTTCGGCGGCGCTCGCTGAGTTGCCCCCGCGCACGCCTTCCCCGCTTCGACCGACTTCTTTTGCAGCGTAAGAGTTTTGTGATTGTGCAAGCGCCTCATGTAACAGGCGATTATGCCCCTTATTGCATTCGCGACATACCTTATTTGAATCGCATGGTTTTTCAGGATGACAATATAAGCATCTTGTACAAAGGTTTAAATTTTTAACGGTTTTCAATCTGTTAAAAGGTGACATTTCCAAAAATTGTTGGCAAAAATATATTCCGTGTTCATGACTATTACACAGCAAACACCTATATTTTGATGACGCAACCTTCTTTGTGCAAGGCGACTTCGATATCATTTTACTGCTCGTAAATGACGATTTATAATAATTATGTTTTTGTATATTTTTTGGAACGAATGGATAATTTTTGTTAACTGTTTGATATTTTTGAGAAGAATTATCTTGATTTCTACGCAGCGACTCTAATGAAGTAAATTTGGCTTCTAAGAATTGTAAGAATTCTTTTAAGTTCGGCAATTCGCGAGGATTTTTCACAGCTTCTATATAATCGGTGAACGTTGAGGAATCTAATTTTTGAGTTAATAGATAAACTATTATCGGGTCCCAGGAACTAATATCAACCCCTAAATTCTTAATTGCGTTAAGACACTCTTGCGTCGTGTCATGCATACGTTTTATGGCAGAGACAGATTGTTGTTGCATTGTGGGGAGACTTGTTAAAATATTCATGTGGGATGAGAAAATAAGCTTTTTATTGTTGTAACGTTGATTTAAAATATCCCAACAAACAATATAATTATCTGAACTAATTTGTAAGTGCTGAATCAATCGTTCAGCTTCTCCTGTTATCTTTGATTTAAGGTACTGCATTTTTTGTGCGTTGGACATGGAATTATTGGAATGGATAGCTTCATTAAATAAATCCTTAAATGAAACCCAGCTGTGATAATTTCCACTAAATTTAGGAATTTCCATCTGAGGGGTGGCCTTGGCCATATGGGCCATTGACCACAGTTTCTTATTAATAGCTTTCTTAACGCTTTGGTACTTGCTTTCATACGACGAAAAAGTACGCTCATACTCGTCATTGGATCCATCCAGCTGGCTATCCAGGTCCCAGTGTAGTGCGTCTATTGCGGCCCAGCGGGACTGCACGGTGCGGAGAAGGTCCTCAAGCTCCCATTTCTCGCTTACAGATTCTAATTCGATGCTTAGTATGGTGCGATGGAAAGCCTTAAAATTACTTGTTTGTTTCCTAAGCATCTCTTCTGTTCTACTTATAGTGGACGAAGATCTCATGACTGAAGCCTTACTACCACTTGGCTGCTCGCGGTCGAGACTCATGCTTTCGCCTATTTTTGGCAGAAATGTTGGAGGCTTGATGAGTGGTGATTGCGGTCGATCTTCTGTTGTGACCTGATGAGTTTGGATATGTGCCCTAACGTTACCATACCTTTCACTCACTTTTTCCATCTCCTTGTTCATATAATCTTTAATATGGGTTTCCAACTCCATAGCAGATAACTTATTATAGTTCCCCTCGTATTCAAACCAATAACTATCTAACATATCCAGCCGCTTCTTAATATAAGCAGCGGTTTTCCTAGCCTCTCCATCCTTCTTAAAGTTAGTATAAATATTTTCAATTGCCGCATATAATTGCTGCTGGTTGGCCAGGATATCGTTAACCGACGACATGATGATAATGACAATAAGCAATAATAAATGGACAGATCTTACTTGAACTGCACCCTGCTGCTTACTAATTTCCTGAACCCTTACTGCCCAGGCTTTCTTCTTCTTCAGTGTCACTTAACAACACTCAATCCAAAGTCTAAGTTTTTCACACTACACGTGCACTGTCTCTATAAGTCGTGGTAAGCAGAATCACTGACACGTGTACCGGACAAGGATCCCGCTATTCCCGATAAGCTCGAAGGACCATGTACGGAAATGACCGTAACTGTATTGTAAATAAAATAACTTTTTGGCTATGAAACTATATTCCTAAAAGACTTAAATTAAATGGTTGTGAGGGAACTAGTGAGTAACGCGCGGTACGCTTAAAGACCGATTGCGAACTAACTTTTTCTATAAAAACGTGAATGCACTTTAGGCGCATTTACGCTGACAACTGAAATAATAATTGTGCGAGCGTAGCTCGTACATGCTCCCGGCCGCGAATGATGAGGTTAGTAACAGGATGAGCCCATGCTCTTAAACTAAACAAGATGATTAACAATGTTTTTAATCCTAACATGCAACCCGATGATTTGTTAATAGATGATTGGTGATAGATTACACGGTGAAGGGCATTTCAAAACTATAAACTAATCTTATAATATTAAAATTGTCAATTAATTGTCAATAACCGTAAAAACCGATCGAAGTACTACCGGCGATGTACCTCGATTTTTCTTTATCACACGCGCACTATCACACACTTTTTCAATCTCACTTTCACTACACTTATCCTCACGCACTGCTGGTTGCGACCCCGGTGTCGGGGCCTGCTGCGCCGCAGCAGCCGCTGCCTCACCCATCGATGTCGGTCTACGTCGTCTAAGGCGTAAACGTTTCCATAATAGTACTATTCCAATAACTGCCATTATTGCCACAATAGAATAGATGATTGTGTAATGATGCAAATCGTGATATGAAATTTGAGTAGCTAGTGGCTCGCTCTCCTTAATGAGGTCTAGTTTATTTTGTAAGTCTTGAAGCTGTTTCTTAGTGTCACTAGATTCGGATGTATTCTGTACTATATCTGGAAGGCTAGGCAATGTTAGATTAATTATGTGATTTATCGGAGGAATTTCAGGTATCTCCGCGTTTAGACTAATATTAATTCGGCTAGTAAACGCTTGGCTTTGTGAGTACATAAAAAAATCAGCTGATTTAATCATACAACCATCAGCAGTAGTGAATAGGCCGGCATGGGTCAGTTGCACGGCGGTAACGTGATCTTCGCACAATAATTTGAGCCGACACTGGTCACAACAAAAGAAAAAATAATTATTTAACTTGTTTACTGAAATCCATTGGTTTTGGCATGGTTTGACGTTTGTTTTACATATCCTTGTTCTTAATTCGGTTTCGCACAAGGTTTGATCGTCCTTAAGGTTATAAATGGGTTTATTTAAATGACACAAAATATTATTTGAGCCTTGCTGTAGACATAACTTCAAATCATCCTCCGTGACTCTAATTAATAAATCTTTATGTAGATTTATAGCGGCGTAATTGGATATGGGCACAACGGTAATCATATTGCTTCTAGATTGACGTGGTGTCGGGATGAGTCTAAAAATTTCGAAACTGTCTCTGCCGATTAGGGGGATTTTAATTTCAAATAATAAATAATCTTCCAGCATTCTCGCTTTAATTTTTAATAAATTATAAATAGTCGGTATGTCTATATTCTCTATAGGCGAGGATAAATCCTTCGGAACCTGTCCTGCTATAATGTTTAACTCTTGCCTTAATTGATCAGGAGTTATTAGGTGAAAGTTTATCTTTCCATTATGAAGATTCGTGAGAGTGTCCATTAATGTTTCTTGAGTATTCTTCAAGGTAAACAAAATATTAGTTGCAACCATAGCTGAAGAAATGAAGTCGCTAACCAGCGTCATATTCTGTTGGTCAGATTTTAAGGTCTTAATAGAATTTTCTACGTTCGTAATTCTCCCGTTTATAAGTTTATGCTGTTTGTCCATTATGTTTTCGGTGCGTTTCAAGATGTTTAGCTCTCCTTCTACAATAGACGTTTGATTTTTAAATAATGATGATAAATAATTTTGATTGTTCCGAAGTAGAGTAATATCCTTTTCATATTTTTCGGCGAACCTTTGGTCTAAGACACCGAACAAGTTGTTAGCAAGATATCCAACACCATTGATAAGACCGCGGCGGCGCCTGGCGCGTGCGCCTTCTTGCCGTTTCATCATTATGTTATTGTTATGCTTAAGCTCGGAGAACTCGTGCCGTAGTTGTAACAAGATCCCGTCGCAATTGATGCGCCTTTCTATCTGTGTGCATATGTTTTCAAGATATTTGATATACTGACTGGCCGCCGTAGTACCCTGCTGATACGGATACATGTCATAGTAGACAATGAGTCTCCAATCGTTTCTTATTAAATGCATGTTCGTAATGCTATCCAAATAAAGACTATTATTGTCTGATAACGGCTTAATATTATAATATGCCGCATGTGAGGATGATACTATAGTCATAAAAAATAAGAATAAAGAGGTAAAGAGAGTTATGAAACTAAACTTTTTCTTTGGCCTAACACGCTTAATTTGGACCTCTGGTTCTAAATTAGGTTTATCCTCAATAGACGTCGAAGAATTTTCATCCGAGTTGTTCACAGGTAATATTGAGAGTTTTACTACAGGACGCTGCATTAAACCATTCTTAGTTTTCAACGTAACAACCCTTACTAGGCCGTCCGCTCCGGGATGCAACTTTACTACTCGGCCTAGTGCCCATTTCCCAGGTGGGAGATTGTCTTCCTTAATTATGACAATATCGTTGAGATTTATATTTCTATGAGATTTTTTCCACTTGCTTCTAGCACTAAGTGTAGTGAGGTACTCGTCGCGCCAACGTCTCCAAAGGTCATTAACAATTCTCTCAGTCATATGCCACCTTGTTCTAAGATCTTTTTCTGTGTCGTATAAGGTCAATACGGGACCACTCGATAAAAAATGCGAAGGTGTTAAGAAGTTTAGATCTTCGGGATCTTCCGTGAGGGGACATAGCGGGCGAGAGTTTAAACAAGCCTCTACTTGATTGAGCAGTGTTGTAAACTCTTCAAACGTAAGATTTTGGTCACCTATTACTCGTTTAAGATGATGTTTTAAACTTTTCACAGCGGCCTCCCACAAGCCACCTGCAGAAGGCCAAGATGGAGCGTTGAAATGCCACTGGATGCCCATGCTTGAGATCTCCGACATAAATTTTTCATTGAAAGTTTCCTTGATGTTTTGTAATTGTTGCCTTAATATTTTGTCGGCTCCTATAAAATTTTTACCCTGGTCACTGTACATATGGCCAGGTACACCTCTTCTCGCAACCATTCTACGTAATGCAGCAAGGAACGCTGACGTTGTTAAATCAGAGACGAGTTCCAAGTGTACGGCCTTAGTCGCCATACACACGAACACTGCGACGTAGCCTTTAGAAGTCCTAATACCTCGGCCCCTATTTGCCTTAACAGTCACGTGTCCCGTATAATCTATCCCACAGTGATAAAATGGGCGTGACGGGTTTGTTCGAGCTGCAGGTAAGTCACCCATTAATTGATGCTGAAGTATTGGGCTATGTTTCTTACATTGAACGCATTGGCGTAGCCGTTTTTTAGTAGCATTAATTCCACCAATTAGCCAATATTTACGCCTAATAAATGCAGTTGTTAATCGCGCCCCTCCATGAAAGGTAAGTTTGTGAGCTTCGTCTATAATAAGGTCCGATAATCTGGTGTTTTTCGGTATGATGACAGGGTATTTCATATCGGGATCTATATTCGCATGCTTCAACCTCCCACCGACTCGAAGGAGGCCATTCTCATCTAACTTGGGATTCAAACTAAATATTTGGCTAGAACTACTAACGCTCTTGCTTTCTAACAAACAATCTATCTCTTCTTTAAAATTTTCTCGCTGAAAACATTTGGTAATTATATTTCTTGCTTTATTTTGTTCTTGAATGCTTAAATATTTTTGCTTTTTTGTTTTAGTTTTAAATCTAAGTACCCATGATAATATTCTCGTTGCCTTTGTTAAACAGCTTTGCCTTTCAACTAATTTCTTAATAACTTCATTATCGCTCGATAACGTAACATTTACTTGTTTAATTTTCTTTTCTTCCTGATTTGTAATATAAATTTGTTTATTTTTATTTTCAGGTGTGTACGACGGTAGCCACTCCGGTCCATCCCACCATAATTTGTGTTCCTTTAATTGGGTGGCTGAGAGGCCTCGACTAGCGCAGTCAGCTGGGTTCTCCTTTGATGGAACGTATCGCCAGCAGTCGGCAGGCATCACCTCCGTGATTTGTTTCACCCGGTTTGCGACGAACGGTTTCCATCTGTCGACTTCGCCATTGAGCCAGCCCAGTACTACCATAGAATCGACCCAACCATAGATCTTAATATTATAATTGTTCAGGCATTTCTTAATTTTAGCCATTAACTTTCCTAATAAAAGAGCTCCACACAATTCTAATCTCGGCAGGGTAATGGTTTTACTTCCAGGTACTAATCGCGCCTTTCCCGCTACCAACATGACTGAGTGTGATGAATTCTCCAGCTGTACCTTAATGTATACAACGCCTGCATAAGCCTTAGTAGAAGCATCGCAAAAGCCGTGTAATTCTATATTATAATCCTCGTGGTGTGTCTTAAGCCACCGGGGAATTTTAAATTGATCAATGCTTTTTAAATCTACTTTAATACGTTCCCATTCATTCCATATATCCGTAGGCAATTCTTCATCCCATTCTATTTTTGACTTCCATACATTTTGAAATAAAATTTTCATCTTAATAGTTATCGGTGTTAGCCAGCCCAGAGGGTCAAATAACTTTGAAGTATCCGATAAAAGGGACCTCTTAGTAGGTCTTACGGTCGACAAAGTCATTTGCAGCTGGAAGGTGAATATATCTTCTTCTGGATTCCATTGAAGGCCTAAAGTTTTCGCTGACTCCGCTTGCTTGAAGTCATATCCCTGATTGTAGGCATCACTACTGACCCCCTCGAGCATGTCTGGTAGATTAGATCTCCATTTTCTTATATTGAAACCTCCCGATTTTAATATATCTATCAGATCAGCTTGTAAGTGAAGGGCTTCTTCGGCAGTGTGAGATCCGTGCAGCAAGTCGTCCATATAAAATGAAGTCTCCAGCACCTCCGGGGCCCGACTGCCTGGATAATTAATTTTCTCATCTGTCGCTAACTGTTTTAATGTCATCATAGCAAGAAACGGTGCGGTCTTTGTCCCATAAGTGACGGTTGTTAGCTGAAACTCCCCTAAATGGTCTAACTGACTATTTCTCCAAATGATTTTTTGTAAGTTCTGATCTTGTGGATGTAGCCAAATCTGTCTAAACATTTTTTCTAAATCGGCTGTGTAGGCAAAACGATACTGTCTCCACTTAATAATAAGACTTTGAAGGTCATGCTGTAAATTTGGACCCCTGTACAAACAATCATTCAGACTCACACCACTTGTCGTAGGTGATGAAGCATTAAATACGACTCTTA
This sequence comes from Zera sp. Burns01DHJ02, assembly GCA_018252375.1. Lineage (NCBI taxonomy): Eukaryota > Metazoa > Arthropoda > Insecta > Lepidoptera > Hesperiidae > Zera > Zera sp. Burns01DHJ02. The sequence continues at coordinate 13,548 of DWQA01000002.1, forward strand.
ACTTGGTAGTAGTAGAATCTTCGCGGTACACACTGTGATGTGGTAGGTAACAATTGGGTTTCGAGTTACCAATGGCCGGTATCATGTGGCCTAACGCTAAATATTCTTTAATAAATAATTTATAAGATTCTAATGTTTCCGGTTGTTTACTAATTTTACGTTCTAAATTATAAAATTGGGCTATAGCTTTTGACTTAGATTCCCCTAAATTTTCTTTATAATCCGACTTTAATGGCAGTCGTACTTCATACCGTCCATCTTCTTTTCTCGTAGTAGTTTCCTGATAAAATTTAAGACAGTGTTGATCTTCTAATGATAAATCAGACGAATCTGTTATATCCTCCATCTCCCAAAATGTTTGTATATCTTCTAAGTTATTTAAGACGACGTTACATTGAAATGTCCTAACATTGCCGCTTAAAATCCAGCCAAGCCGTGTTTGTTGTGCTGTAGGTAGGGTTGCCTCTCCTCTACATATTCCGTCCATTAAAATACTAGAGTAAACATCAGCCCCTAATAAGACATCCACAGGACGACTGATGAAAAATTCCGGGTCTGCTAATTTAATTTGGTCGAGGTAAGACCAGTCCGGTTTCATAAACGTACTAGTAGGCAAATTTTTAACAAGATTTTTTATAATGAGTGCGTCCGTTTCAAAGCTATAATTACTGTTTATTGAAAAACATTTAATACTAATTATCCCCTTACAATTACTGTCTTTAGAGCCAACTCCTGTTATTATGCCCTTGCATCTCTGTCTGGGTATTTTCAAAAGTTGTGCTGCATGCTCGGTTATCAACGATGTTTGGGAACCTTGGTCCAGGAGGGCGCGCATAACATGATAGGTGCCATCAGCAGCTTGAATTTTTATCATAGATGTTGGTAATAAAACCTCGCAGGGGTCATCCTTAACTGACACGTGCGAGCTACTTTGGGCTTGTTTCCCCGCATAAGCATTTTCGGCGGCGCTCGCTGAGTTGCCCCCGCGCACGCCTTCCCCGCTTCGACCGACTTCTTTTGCAGCGTAAGAGTTTTGTGATTGTGCAAGCGCCTCATGTAACAGGCGATTATGCCCCTTATTGCATTCGCGACATACCTTATTTGAATCGCATGGTTTTTCAGGATGACAATATAAGCATCTTGTACAAAGGTTTAAATTTTTAACGGTTTTCAATCTGTTAAAAGGTGACATTTCCAAAAATTGTTGGCAAAAATATATTCCGTGTTCATGACTATTACACAGCAAACACCTATATTTTGATGACGCAACCTTCTTTGTGCAAGGCGACTTCGATATCATTTTACTGCTCGTAAATGACGATTTATAATAATTATGTTTTTGTATATTTTTTGGAACGAATGGATAATTTTTGTTAACTGTTTGATATTTTTGAGAAGAATTATCTTGATTTCTACGCAGCGACTCTAATGAAGTAAATTTGGCTTCTAAGAATTGTAAGAATTCTTTTAAGTTCGGCAATTCGCGAGGATTTTTCACAGCTTCTATATAATCGGTGAACGTTGAGGAATCTAATTTTTGAGTTAATAGATAAACTATTATCGGGTCCCAGGAACTAATATCAACCCCTAAATTCTTAATTGCGTTAAGACACTCTTGCGTCGTGTCATGCATACGTTTTATGGCAGAGACAGATTGTTGTTGCATTGTGGGGAGACTTGTTAAAATATTCATGTGGGATGAGAAAATAAGCTTTTTATTGTTGTAACGTTGATTTAAAATATCCCAACAAACAATATAATTATCTGAACTAATTTGTAAGTGCTGAATCAATCGTTCAGCTTCTCCTGTTATCTTTGATTTAAGGTACTGCATTTTTTGTGCGTTGGACATGGAATTATTGGAATGGATAGCTTCATTAAATAAATCCTTAAATGAAACCCAGCTGTGATAATTTCCACTAAATTTAGGAATTTCCATCTGAGGGGTGGCCTTGGCCATATGGGCCATTGACCACAGTTTCTTATTAATAGCTTTCTTAACGCTTTGGTACTTGCTTTCATACGACGAAAAAGTACGCTCATACTCGTCATTGGATCCATCCAGCTGGCTATCCAGGTCCCAGTGTAGTGCGTCTATTGCGGCCCAGCGGGACTGCACGGTGCGGAGAAGGTCCTCAAGCTCCCATTTCTCGCTTACAGATTCTAATTCGATGCTTAGTATGGTGCGATGGAAAGCCTTAAAATTACTTGTTTGTTTCCTAAGCATCTCTTCTGTTCTACTTATAGTGGACGAAGATCTCATGACTGAAGCCTTACTACCACTTGGCTGCTCGCGGTCGAGACTCATGCTTTCGCCTATTTTTGGCAGAAATGTTGGAGGCTTGATGAGTGGTGATTGCGGTCGATCTTCTGTTGTGACCTGATGAGTTTGGATATGTGCCCTAACGTTACCATACCTTTCACTCACTTTTTCCATCTCCTTGTTCATATAATCTTTAATATGGGTTTCCAACTCCATAGCAGATAACTTATTATAGTTCCCCTCGTATTCAAACCAATAACTATCTAACATATCCAGCCGCTTCTTAATATAAGCAGCGGTTTTCCTAGCCTCTCCATCCTTCTTAAAGTTAGTATAAATATTTTCAATTGCCGCATATAATTGCTGCTGGTTGGCCAGGATATCGTTAACCGACGACATGATGATAATGACAATAAGCAATAATAAATGGACAGATCTTACTTGAACTGCACCCTGCTGCTTACTAATTTCCTGAACCCTTACTGCCCAGGCTTTCTTCTTCTTCAGTGTCACTTAACAACACTCAATCCAAAGTCTAAGTTTTTCACACTACACGTGCACTGTCTCTATAAGTCGTGGTAAGCAGAATCACTGACACGTGTACCGGACAAGGATCCCGCTATTCCCGATAAGCTCGAAGGACCATGTACGGAAATGACCGTAACTGTATTGTAAATAAAATAACTTTTTGGCTATGAAACTATATTCCTAAAAGACTTAAATTAAATG
>DWQA01000003.1:0-15493 GCA_018252375.1 Zera sp. Burns01DHJ02
ATATTTATATTTATATTTATATTTATATTTATATTTATATTTATATTTATATTTATATTTATATTTATATTTATATTAAGTTAATGATAAATATATGATTAGTTATTTTTTTTATATATATTATTGGTAATATAATTTTTATTTCGAAACATAAACATTTATTAATTATATTATTAAGATTAGAATATATTGTTTTAAGAATTTATATAATATTAATATTATATTTAAGATTTATTGAATTTGATATATATATATTAATAGTTTTTTTAGTATTTTCAGTTTGTGAGGGGGCTTTAGGTATTTCAATTTTAGTATCAATAATTCGAACTCATGGAAATGATTATTTTCAAAGATTTAGTTTATTATAGTTTATTTAAATGATAAAATTTTTATTCTTTTTAATTTTTATAATACTTTTATGTTTTAAAAAAAAAATATTTTGAATGGTTCAAATAATAATATTTATATTAATATTTTTATTTTTTAATTTAACTATTAATATTATTAGATTTTGTAATATTAGTTATATATTAAGTTGTGATATGATTTCATTTGGGTTTATTTTATTAAGAATTTGAATTTGTTCTTTAATAATAATAGCTAGAGAAAAATTATATAAATATAATTTTTTTTTAAATTTTTTTATTTTTAATATTGTTTTTTTATTAATTATATTATTTATAACTTTTTGTTCTATAAATTTATTTATATTTTATTTATTTTTTGAAGGTAGATTAATTCCTACATTAATATTAATTATTGGTTGAGGATATCAACCAGAACGAATTCAGGCAGGGATATATTTGTTATTTTATACACTTTTTGTTTCTTTACCTTTACTATTAGGAATTTTTTATATTTTTAGTGAAATAAATTGTTTAATAATTTATTTTTTAAAATTTTATGATTACACTTTATATATTTTATATATTAGAATAGTAATAGCTTTTTTAGTAAAAATGCCTATATATTTTGTTCATTTATGATTACCTAAGGCTCATGTTGAAGCTCCTGTTTCAGGGTCTATAATTTTAGCTGGAATTATATTAAAATTAGGTGGATATGGATTATTTCGAATTTTAATTTTTTTGCAAAGAATTTCTTTAAAGTTAAATTTTTTATGATTAGTAATTAGATTAATTGGTGGATTTTATATTAGATTAAAGTGTTTATGTCAAGTTGATATAAAATCATTAATTGCTTACTCTTCTGTGGCTCATATAGGTTTAGTAATTGGGGGTATTATAACATTAAATTATTGAGGTTTCATAGGATCTTATGTTTTAATAATTGGTCATGGTTTATGTTCATCTGGAATATTTTGTTTATCTAATATTAATTATGAGCGATTAAATAGTCGAAGATTATTTTTAAATAAGGGAATAATAAATTTTATACCTTCTATAAGATTATGGTGATTTTTATTATTATCTTCAGCTATAGCAGCTCCTCCCTCTTTAAATTTAATAGGTGAAATTAGATTAATTAATAGATTAGTAGGATGATCTTATTTAACAATAATGTTATTAATTTTAATTTCTTTTTTTAGAGCTAGATATAGATTATATTTATACTCTTATACACAACATGGAAAGTATAATATAAGAATTTATAGATTTAGAACTGGAGTATCTCGAGAATACTTATTACTAATATTACATTGATTACCTTTAAATATTATAATTTTTAAAATTGATTATTTTATACTTTGATTTTACTTAAATAATTTAATAAAAATATTGATTTGTGGAGTCAAAAATATGAATAAAATCATTTTAAGTTATTAATAAAAGATTTTCAATTTGTTTTATAAGATTTTTTTTTTTATTTTTTTTTATATTAATTAATTTTTTTATAATAATTTATTTTATTATGAATAATATTATTATTTTTTTGGAGTGAGAATTAATTTCTTTTAATTCAATAAATGTAGTTTTTTCTATTTTGTTGGATTGAATATCTTTGTTATTTATAATATTTGTTTTATTAATTTCTTCTTCTGTTATTTATTATAGAAAAAGATATATAATATCTGAATTAAATTTAAATCGTTTTATTATTTTAGTTTTATTATTTATTTTGTCTATAATATTATTAATTATTAGTCCTAATATTATTAGAATTTTATTAGGTTGAGATGGTTTAGGTTTAGTTTCTTATTGTTTAGTTATTTATTATCAAAATTTAAAATCTTATAATGCTGGAATATTAACGGCATTGTCTAATCGAATTGGGGATGTTTTTATTTTAATAGTTATTTCTTGAATATTAAATTATGGTAGATGAAATTATATTTTTTATTTGAATTTTATAAATAATGATATTGAAATAGTAATAATTAGATCTATAATTATTATTGCTGCTATGACTAAAAGAGCTCAAATTCCTTTTAGATCATGATTACCAGCAGCTATAGCAGCTCCAACTCCTGTTTCTGCTTTAGTTCATTCTTCAACTTTGGTTACTGCAGGTGTTTATTTATTAATTCGATTTAATAATTTATTATTAAATACATTTTTTTTAAAAATTTTATTATTATTATCTGGATTAACTATATTTATAGCAGGAATTACAGCAAATTATGAGTTTGATTTAAAAAAAATTATTGCTTTATCTACTTTAAGTCAATTAGGTTTAATAATAAGAATTATATCAATAGGATTTTTTGATTTAGCTTTTTTTCATTTATTAACTCATGCTATATTTAAAGCTTTATTATTTATATGTGCTGGAGTTATTATTCATATAATAAGTGATAATCAAGATATTCGTTTAATAGGGGGAGTTAGAATTTATATTCCTTTAACTTCTTTATGTATAAATATTTCTAATTTAGCTTTATGTGGAATTCCTTTTTTAGGGGGATTTTATTCTAAGGATATAATTTTAGAAATATTAGTTATAAGAAATTTAAATATATTAATTTTTTTTTTATTTTTTTTTTCTACTGGTTTAACTATATTTTATACTATTCGTTTAATAATATATTTAATAGTAAATGATTATAATTTATTAGTTATTTATAATTTATATGATGAAGATTATGTTATATTAAAGAGAATATTTTTATTATTATTTATAAGAGTAATTACTGGGAGTATATTAAGTTGATTTATTTTTTCTTATCCTTATATAATTTATTTACCATTAAATTTAAAATTAATAGTTTTTTATGTTAGAATTTTAGGATTATTAATAGGTTATTTTATTAGAATAATAAATATTTATTCTTTAAATAAGTTTATTATAACTTATGAATTAAGATTATTTTTATGTTTAATATGATTTATACCTAATTTATCTACTTATGGTATTAATTATTATTATTTAAGATTTAGTGAAAAGATAATAAAAAATATTGATAAAGGATGAAGAGAATTATATAGTGGACAAGGTATTTTTATAATTATTAAAATTTATTCAATTTTTAATAATTATATTCAAATAAATAATTTAAAAGTTTATTTATTTAGATTTGTTATTTGAATAATATTTATTTTTATAATAATAATAATAATTAATTAAATTTGAATAGCTTAAAAAGAGTGTAATATTGAAGATATTAAGGTAATTATTTATAATTTTTAAATATTTATAAAAATAATTATTTTAAATTTACAATGAAAATGTAATGTTTTTATTTTAAACTATATAAATATATATATATATATATATATATATATATTAGAAATATTAATGTTTTTAATCACTATAAATTAAGTTAGCAGCTTAATTAAAATATATTTCATATTTAATTGGAATATAAATTCAATAATATCATTAACAGTGATATACCTCTATTTTGGTTTCAATTAATATGTAGATATATATATATATATATAAATAAGGAGTATTATAACTCTTTCTTTTAAGTCGAAATTAAATGCAATATTTGCTTCTTATTTAAGATAAATTGAATGTTCAATAATTTTTGACTGCAAATCAAATGTTTTATTTAAACTATAATCCTTTAATTTGTTCAATTTAATATATTTTGATTTCATTCATGATATAATCCTAAAAGTAAAATTAGAATAAAAAAAAAACTAGTTTTAGTTCAAATAATAAAATTAACTATTTTAAAAGTTAAAATTATAGGAAAAATTAGAGCAATTTCTACATCAAAAATTAAAAAGATTACTGTAATTAAAAAAAAATGTAGTGAAAATGGGTTTCGGGCTGAAGATTTTGGATCAAATCCACATTCAAATGGGGAGCATTTTTCTCGATCTTTAAATGATTTTTTTGATAATATTAATGATAAAATTATAATAATGTTAGAAATAATAATAATAATTGTTGATAAGGTTATTAAAATAATAATTATTTATATTAATTTTTATTAAACTTTTTGATTGGAAGTCAAATATACTAAATATATTATATAAATAATTAATTACCTCATCAATAAATTGAAATATATAAAAATAATCATACTACATCAACAAAATGTCAATATCATGCTGCAGCTTCAAATCCGAAATGATGTTTATTTGAAAAATGATTATATATATGACGTACTAAACATGTTAATAGAAAAATTGTTCCAATAATAACATGTAATCCATGGAATCCTGTTGCTATAAAAAATGTAGATCCATAAATGCTATCTGCAATAGAAAATGGAGCTTCATAATATTCATATGCTTGAAGAATAGAAAAATAAATACCTAAAAGAATAGTAATAAATAAACTTTGTTTAGTTTGAGAAAAGTTATTTTCTATTAAGGCATGATGAGCTCAAGTAACGGTTACACCTGAGGTAATTAAAATAATTGTATTTAACAGAGGAATTTGAAATGGGTTAAAAGGATTAATATTTGAAGGAGGTCATATGGCTCCAATTTCAATATTTGGTGAAAGACTTCTGTGAAAAAAAGCTCAAAAAAAAGAAATAAAAAAAAAAATTTCTGAAATAATAAATAAAATTATTCCTCATCGTAAACCTTTAGATACTAAAATTGTATGTTTACCTTGGAATGTTCCTTCTCGGCAAACATCTCGTCATCATTGATATATTGTTAAAAGAATAATAAAGTATCCTAAAATTATTAAATTTATATTGAAATTATGGAATCATTTTACTAATCCTGTTACGAAAGTTATTGTTCCGATAGCTCCTGTTAAAGGTCATGGTCTATAATCTACTAAATGATATGGGTGATTGTGTGTTGACATTAATTTACTTCTCTAGAATAAAGAGTTCTTAAAATAGAAATAACATAAGATTGAATAATTGCTACAGCTGATTCAAGTGTTAATAATAAAATTTGAATAAAAATTAAAATTATAATTAAATAATTAGGTATATTAATACCTGTTCTACTAAGAAGAGTTAATAATAAATGTCCTGCAATTATATTAGCGGTTAGTCGAACTGCTAGGGTTCCTGGTCGAATAATATTACTAATAGTTTCAATTAATACTATAAAAGGTATTAAAATTGAAGGGGTACCTTGAGGGATTATATGAATAAATATATGTTGAGAGTTATTAATTCATCCATATAATATAAATCTTAATCAAATAGATAGGGTAATGGAAAGAGAGATAGTTAAATGACTAGTTCTTGTAAAAATGTAAGGAAATAACCCTAAAAAATTATTAAATAATACAAAAGAAAATAATGAAATAAAAATAAATGTAGATCCTTTAAATCTATTAGGTCCTATTAGATTTTTAAATTCATTATGTAATTTATTAATAATTATTCTTCATAAAATGAATTGACGGTTAGGGATTAATCAAAAAGTATAAGGAATAAATAATAAACCTAAAATAGTTCTTAATCAATTAAGAGGTAAATTAAATAAATTAGTAGAAGGATCAAAAATAGAAAATAAATTGGTTATCATTTTCATATAATTTTTTTTAAATTTAGATTAGAAAAATTATTTTTATTTTTTAATTTAATATTAAAAATATAAAAATTTATAATATTAAATATAATAAAAATTAAAATAAATAAAATAAATGAAATAATTCAATTAATAGGTATTATTTGAGGAATAAAAGAATATTATTTATATAATAATTTAAATTTGACATATTTATGTTATAATTTAACTAATTCTTTATTCATTAGAAGTAAACGTTAAAATACTATAAAATGGTTTAAGAGACCAATACTTACTTTCAGTCATCTAATGATTAATAATTATTAATTCAATTAATGAAATTTTTAATTGAAATTCTTTCAATTACAATTGGTATAAAACTATGGTTTGCCCCACAAATTTCTGAACATTGACCAAAATAAATTCCAGGTCGATTAATAAAAAAATTAGTTTGATTTAATCGACCTGGATTAGCATCTACTTTTACTCCTAGGGAAGGGATAGTTCATGAATGAATTACATCAGTTGCTGTAATTAAAATTCGAATTTGATTATTTATAGGTAAAGTAACTCGATTATCTACATCCAATAATCGGAAATTATTTATTTCTATTTCATTTGAATTAATTATATAAGAATTAAATTCGATATTTGAAAAATCAGAATATTCATATCTTCAGTATCATTGATGTCCAATTGATTTTAATGTGATTAAAGGATTATTTAATTCATCTAAAAGATATAATAATCGAAGGGAAGGTAGAGCAATAAAAATTAAAGTAATTGCTGGTAAAATAGTTCAAATTATTTCAATTATTTGTTCATCTAATAAAAATCGATTGATAAATTTATTAAAGAATAGTGAAATTATTAAATAACTAACTAAAATAGTAATTATAGTTAAAATAATTAAAATATGATCATGAAAAAAAATAATTTGTTCTATTAATGGTGAAGCTCTATTTTGTAAATTAATATTAGATCATGTTGCCATTTCTAAAAAAAGGATAATCCTTTATAAATGGGGTTTAAATCCATTACATATATCTGCCATATTAGAAGTTTCTTAAAATAGGTAATTCATTATAAGAATGTTCGGCTGGAGGTATATTTTGCAATCATTCAATAGAAGAAGGTATATGTAATGTAAATAAAATAATTCGTTGATTAATTAAAGATTCTCAGATAATTATTATTATTATTATTATTGATAATAATGAAATATAAGATCCAAATGAAGAAATGATATTTCATGAGATATAACTATCTGGGTAATCAGAATAACGACGAGGTATACCCGCTAATCCTAAAAAGTGTTGAGGGAAAAAAGTTAAATTAACTCCTAAAAATATAGAAATAAATTGAATTTTTAATAAGAATGGATTTAAAGTTAATCCTGTAAATAAAGGATATCAATGAATAAATCCTCCAAAAATTGCAAATACAGCTCCTATAGATAATACATAGTGAAAGTGGGCTACTACATAATAAGTGTCATGAAGAGTAATGTCAATAGATGAATTAGCTAAAATTACTCCGGTTAATCCTCCTACAGTAAATAAGAAAACAAATCCTAAACTTCATAATATAGAAGGTCTAAAATTAATTTGAGTTCCATGAAGAGTTGCTAATCATCTAAAAATCTTAATTCCTGTAGGTACTGCAATAATTATAGTTGCAGAAGTAAAGTAAGCTCGAGTATCAATATCTATTCCCACAGTAAATATATGATGAGCTCATACAATAAATCCTAATAAACCAATTGCTAGTATAGCATAAATTATTCCTAAACATCCAAAGGTTTCTTTTTTTCCTCTTTCTTGAGAAATAATATGGGAAATTATACCAAATCCAGGTAAAATAAGAATATAAACTTCAGGATGTCCAAAAAATCAAAATAAATGTTGATATAAAATTGGATCTCCTCCTCCAGCAGGATCAAAAAATGATGTATTTAAGTTTCGATCAGTTAATAATATAGTAATAGCTCCAGCTAAAACAGGTAACGATAATAATAAAAGTAATGCTGTAATTCCGACAGATCAAACAAAAAGGGGTATTTGATCTAATGAAAGATTATTAATTCGTATATTGATAATTGTAGTAATAAAATTAATAGCTCCTAGAATTGAAGAAATTCCTGCTAAATGAAGAGAAAAAATTGCTAAATCTACAGATGAACCTTGATGGGCAATATTAGCTGAGAGAGGGGGGTAAACTGTTCAACCTGTACCAGCTCCATTTTCTACAATGCTACTTGAAATTAATAATATTAGAGATGGAGGTAATAATCAAAAACTTATATTATTTATTCGGGGGAAAGCTATATCAGGTGCTCCTAGTATAAGGGGTACTAGTCAATTACCAAATCCTCCAATTATAATTGGTATAACTATAAAAAAAATTATAATAAAAGCATGAGCAGTTACAATAGTATTATAAATTTGATCATCTCCAATTAAAGATCCAGGGTTTCCTAATTCAGTTCGAATTAATAAACTTAGAGAAGTTCCAACTATTCCTGCTCAAATCCCAAAAATAAAATATAAAGTTCCAATATCTTTATGATTCGTTGAATAAAGTCATTTTCGCTAAAAATAATAAAATGGCTGAGGTTATAAGCGATAAATTGTAAATTTATTAACAAGAAATAATTCTTTTTTATTAATTAAAGTCTTATATTCAAAATTGATTTAAAATTGCAAATTTTAAGGGGTAATTAAAAATTACTAAGGCTTAAAGAATTTTTCTTTATAAATAATTTTGAAGACTATTAGTTTTAATTAACTTAAAACCTTAAATAAAATAAAAAGTTCTAAGAATTATTCCTATAATAGAAATTAAATTAATTCTTATAATAAATGAAAAAAAATTGTTTTTAAAATAAATTTTAAATCATTTTAATTTTAAATAATTAAATATAATACAAGAATAAATAATACGAATATAAAAAAATAAAGTAATTAAACTTATTAAAATAAAAATTAAAGAAATTATATAAAATTTATTTATAATTAAAAAGTTAATAATAATTCATTTTGGGAAAAATCCTAAGAAGGGGGGTAAGCCTCCTAATGAAATAAAATTAATAAAAATAAAAAATTTTAATAAGAAATTTATATTAAAAATAAATAATTGGTTAATAAAATAAATATTAAAAATATAAAATGAAAAACATATAATACTAATTAAAAATGAATATAATAAAAAATATAATAATCATAATGATTCTCTAATTATAATTGAAGCTATTATTCAACCTAAATTATTAATTGAAGAAAAAGATATTAATTTTCGTAAAGAAGTTTGATTAATTCCTCCAATAGCTCCAATAATTGTATTAATTATTATAATTAACATTAGAAAATTTTTATTTATATAATAAGACAATAAAATTATAGGGGTAATTTTTTGTCAAGTTATTAAAATAAAACAATTTAATCATGATAATCCTTCAATAATATTAGGGAATCAAAAGTGAAATGGAGCAGAGCCTATTTTTATTAATATTGAAGAGTTAATTAAAATAGAAAATAAATTATTAATTTCAAAATTTTTAAATAAAATTAATTTTATTATAATAAAAAATAAAAAATTAATAGAAGCAATAGATTGGGTTAAAAAATATTTTAAAGAAGCTTCTGAAGTTAATAAATTATTAGAATTAGAAATTAGGGGAATAAAACTTATTAAATTGATTTCTAATCCAATTCAACAACCAATTCATGAATTAGAAGAAATAGAAATTATTGTACTAAATATTAAAATAAAAATAAAAAATATTTTATTAGAATTAAAATTAAATGTAATGAAAAATATTTTATATAAAATAAATTATAAATTTATTAATAAATTTATATTATAAAATTATTTTTAAGTAATATATATATATATATATATATGTACATACATATATTTTAGTGTAAGATGCACAATAATTTTTGATATTATTAGATATAGTTTAATTCTATAAAATATAATAAAGGTAAATAATTACATTATTTATCCTATCAGAATAATCCTTTTTTTCAGGCACTTTATTAAAAAAAAATTTAAAAAAAAGATATTATCTTTATATTTGGGGTATGAACCCAAAAGCTTAATTAGCTTATTTTTAAAATAATTTTTTTTTTTTTATATTAAAATTTATTAAAAACGGCTCATATATATATATATATATATATAAATAATTTAATTTTATATTTTTATTTTAATATATATATATAAATATTTATTATTATTAATTATATAAATTAAAAATTTATTATAATATTTTATAATACAATAAATATTTAATATTTATTATTTTATATAATTTTATATTTTTCATTAAGAGTTATAAAAAATTAAATGGTTTACTGTATTTAAATACATATTAGAATAAAATTTCTGAATATATAAAAAAAAAAAAAAAAACGAATTCTATGCTTAAAATTTAGTGTATAGATAAAAATTTATGATTTTAAAAATTTATTTTAAATTTATTTTACATATAAATTTTAGTATGAATTTTTAATTATTTTAATAATATTTAATTTAATTTTGTAGTAAATAAAATTAAATATTTAAGAAATTAAGATTTATTAATATTTAAATTATTAACAAATTTTGTGCCAGCAGTTGCGGTTAGACAAAATATAATTTAAATTTTTTCAGTAAATATAAAATAAATAATAATTTAAATTAAATATTAAATTATTAAGTGAAATTTTAATTTAATTAAAATTTATATATAATTTATGATTTAATAAATTTTAATATAAACTAGGATTAGATACCCTATTATTAAAAATTTAATTTAAAAATACTTAAATATTAGATAAATATTGAAACTTAAATAATTTGGCGGTATTTTAGTTCATTTAGAGGAATCTGTTTATTAATTGATAATCCACGAATAAATTTACTTAATTTAATATTTTATATATCGTTGTTAAAAAAATATTTTTAAATAAAAATAATATTTAAAAATTTTAATATAAAATTAATTCAGATCAAGATGTAGATTATAATTAAGAATAAAATGGATTACAATAAATTTATTTAAATGAATATTATTATGAAAAAATAATTGAAGGTGGATTTAAATGTAATTTTATTTATTTTAATAAAATGATTAATAATTAAAATATGTACATATTGCCCGTCGCTTTCATTTTAAAATTGGAATAAGTCGTAACAAAGTAGAGGTACTGGAAAGTGTTTCTAGAAAGAACAAATTAGAGCTTGAAATAAGTATTTCATTTACATTGAAAAGAAATTATTAAATTAATTAATTTGAAAAGGGGGGTTTAATAAATAATAAATATTAATAAAAAAATTTTTAATATAATAAATATATTTAATAGGGGTTAAAGTATTATTATAAAAAAAAATTAAAAAATTTATAGTTAATAAGTATTGTAAAAGAATATTGAAATAATTGAAAATTTATTAATTTAAAAGTAAATTTAATTTATTGTATCTTGTGTATCAGAGTTTATTAATAAAAATTTTTGAAAAAAAAATTCTCGAATTTAAAAGAGTTAATTAATTAATAAAGTTATTGTATCATAAATATTTTTAATAATTAATTTGAAATGAAATGTTAATCGTTTTTAAATATATCTAGTTTTTTTAGAAATAAATTTAATTTAGAATTACATTAAAATATAATTAATTAATTAATTATATTTTAATGTAATTTAATAATTTAAGGGATAATCTTTAAATTAAAATTTTATAATAAAAATAATTTAATTTAAAATTTTTAAAATTTATATTGTTTATAAATTATATTTTTTTATAAAAAATTTTATTTATAAATAAAATTTTTAATTAAAAATTTAATTTTATATAAAAAAATAATTTTTAATTTAATAAAATTAGTTATAATGATAAAATTAGTATAATTTAAAATATGAATTATTAATTTATTAAAAATTAATAAAAAGGAATTCGGCAAATATATATATTCACTTGTTTATCAAAAACATGTCTTTTTGATAATAATTTAAAGTCAAATCTGCCCACTGATAAATTATTAAAGGGCTGCAGTATACTGACTGTACAAAGGTAGCATAATCATTAGTCTTTTAATTGAAGACTTGTATGAAGGATTTAATGAAATATAAACTGTCTCTTTATTAAATTTAGAATTTAATTTTTTAGTAAAAAAGCTTAAATAATTTTAAAAGACGAGAAGACCCTATAGAGTTTTATATTTAATTTTATTATATTTTTTTATAAAAATTATAATAATAATAAAATTAATTATTTTGTTGGGGTGATAGAAAAATTAAAATAACTTTTTTTTTTAATTTACCATTAATATATGAATATATGATCCATAAATTATGATTAAAAGAAAAAATTACCTTAGGGATAACAGCGTAATTTTTTCTTTTAGTTCAAATAAAAGAAAAAGTTTGCGACCTCGATGTTGGATTAAGATAAAATTTAAATGTAGAAGTTTAAAATTTTGATCTGTTCGATCATTAAAATCTTACATGATCTGAGTTCAAACCGGTGTAAGCCAGGTTGGTTTCTATCTTTAAATTAATATATATATATTTTAGTACGAAAGGATCAAATATGTGGAAAATTTTTATTAAAATGAATTTTATTAATTAATTATAGTATATATATATATATATATATATATAACTATTTTGACAGAGAAATGTAATGATTTTAGAAGTCATGAATATATAAATTATTATATATATAGTAATGATATTTATAGATTTATTTAATATTATAATTGGTATATTAATTTTAATTATTGGGGTAATAATTGGAGTAGCTTTTTTGACTTTATTGGAACGGAAAGTTTTAGGTTATATTCAAATTCGTAAAGGTCCTAATAAAGTTGGATTTAAAGGTTTATTGCAACCTTTTTCTGATGCTATTAAGTTATTTACAAAAGAACAAATATATTTAAATTATTCAAATTATTTATCTTATTATTTTTCTCCTATTGTTGGTTTTATTTTATCTCTAATAATTTGATTATTAATTCCTTATTATTTTAATATAATTAGTTTTAATTTAGGGATTTTATTTTTTTTATGTTGTACTAGATTAGGAGTTTACACTATTATAATTGCTGGTTGATCTTCAAATTCTAATTATTCTTTATTGGGGGGATTACGTGCTGTTGCTCAAACTATTTCTTATGAAGTGAGATTAAGATTAATTTTAATATCTTGTATTATTGTAATTATAGATTTTAATTTTTTAAAATTTGTTTATTATCAATCTTTAGTTTGATTAATTATTTTAATATTTCCTTTAAGATTATGTTGATTATCTTCAAGATTAGCTGAAACTAATCGTACTCCCTTTGATTTTGCAGAAGGTGAAAGAGAGTTAGTTTCAGGATTTAATATTGAATATAGAAGAGGAGGATTTGCATTAATTTTTTTAGCTGAATATTCTAGAATTTTATTTATAAGTTTGATATTTAGATTATTATATTTAGGGGGGTATAAATTAAGTTTAATTTTTTATTTAAAATTAACATTAGTTAGATTTATATTTGTTTGAGTTCGAGGTACTTTACCTCGTTATCGTTATGATAAATTAATATATTTATCTTGAAAAATTTATTTACCAATTTCTTTAAATTTTTTATTAATATTTATCGGATTAAAAATTTTTTTATATTAGTTAATATATTTTTAGTATAAATTAATAGAATATAAAATTCTTTCTTAAGTTTTCAAAACAAATGCTTAACAAGCTCATTAATTATAAGTTAAAAATTAATTTATCTCATAATTTATTAATTATAGGATTAAAAATAAAATATGAAAAGTAAATTAAAGTTAATAATTGACCTGTAATAATATAAGGATTTTCTACAGGACGTGCTCCAATTCATGTTAAGAGAATTACTGTGCAAACTATAATTCAAAATAAGAATTGATTTATAGGATAAAATTGAATACCTTGAATTTTTTTATTAAAAGTAAAAGGTAAAATAATTAAAATTAAAATTGATATTACTAAAGCAATAACTCCTCCTAATTTATTTGGAATAGATCGGAGAATAGCATAAGCAAATAAGAAGTATCATTCAGGTTGAATGTGAACTGGGGTTACTAAAGGATTAGCGGGTATAAAATTATCTGGATCTCCTAATAAATAAGGATTTGTTAATGTTAAAATTAATAAGCTTATAATTAAAATAATTACTCCTATTAAATCTTTTACTGTAAAAAATGGATGAAATGGGATTTTATCTAAATTTCTATTTATACCTAAAGGATTATTTGATCCTGTTTGATGTAAAAATATTAAATGGATTATAGTTGCTATTAAAATAATAAATGGAAATAAAAAATGGAAAGAATAAAATCGTGTTAAAGTTGCGTTATCTACTGCAAATCCCCCTCAAATTCATTGAACCAATATAGTACCTAAGTAGGGAATTGCAGATAATAAATTAGTAATTACTGTTGCTCCTCAAAAAGATATTTGACCTCAGGGTAAAACATATCCTATAAATGCTGTTGCTATTAATAAAAATAAAATAATTACTCCAATTATTCAAGTATATTTTAAATTAAATGATTCATAATAGATTCCTCGTCCAATATGAAGATAAATACAAATAAAAAAAAATGAAGCTCCGTTTGCATGAAGAGTACGAATTAATCAACCATAATTAACATTTCGACAAATATAATTTACACTGTAAAATGCTAATTCAATATTAGCAGTATAATATATTGTTAAAAATAATCCAGTTAAAATTTGGATTATTAAACATAAGGCTAATAATGATCCAAAATTTCATCAAATTGAAATATTTGATGGTCTAGGTAAATCAATTAATGAATTATTTATAATTTTAATAATAGGGTGATTTTTTCGTAAAGGTTTAAATTTATTTATCATTAAAATTTAATTTGAATATGATCGTAAAGGACCATAAAAAATATTTGTAATTTTTACAACTGTCACTAATGTAATAAATAAATAAATAATTAATATAATTATTAATAAATAAGTTTGTTTATTATATAATTTAGTTAAATTAATATTATTTTCATTATTAAAAAATAAAAAATAATTAAATAAATTATTCAAATCATAAGAATTAATAAATAAATTTATTCAATTTAAATTATATATAAAATAAATTCTTATTCTTATAATAATAAAAAATATTAATAAAATTATTATTTTATTAATAATTGTTATTTTAAATAATTCATTAGAAGCAATTCTTGAAACATAAATAAATAGTACTAGAAGACCTCCTAAAAAAATTAGGAATAAAATATATGAAAATCAATAAGTATTAATAATTATTCCTGATATTAAACAAGTTAATAGAGTTTGAAAAAGAATTAATAAACCTATAGATAGGGGATGTTTTAAAAAAAATATAATAAATGAAATAAAAATTATAGATAAAGATAAAAATATTTTTATAATGTCAAAGAGTAGTTTAATAAAAATAATAATTTTGGAAATTATTGATAAAGAGTAATTTTTTTCTTTGAAGTTTTTAAAATAATATATTTATTTTTGATTTACAAGACCAATGTTTTTTTTAAACTATAAAAACATATTTTTATTTTTAATAAAATATTTATATTTATATTTATATTTATATTTATATTTATATTTATATTTATATTTATATTTATATTTATATTTATATT
>DWQA01000004.1:0-15072 GCA_018252375.1 Zera sp. Burns01DHJ02
CTCAACAGCTAAATTTTCGAAATTTCCATCTTGTAAGGCTTCTTCTAACTAAAACAAATAGGTAGGACAGGTTACTTTCACATAGCACACGTATGACAATTTACTATACAAACATAAAATTTATTTCTTAGTAATTTTCCTAACAAATATAAAAAAATACTTTTAGTGTTTGTTACCTTTGGTTGTAAATTATTGAATTTGTCCCACATTTCATATTTGTCAATATAAATTTTGGCTTCAAGTAAACAGTTTACAAACTCACGTTCTTCGGGCCGCAACAATATTACAGCTTGTCCAGTCGCGCCCAAACCCCTTGCTGTTCTTCCTACCCGGTGAATATATTCCTGAAGGCGAACATCGAACATTGAAATTATCACCAACACATTATTTTAGGTTTAGTTTATAATCCACCAAGAAAGCACAGCCAAGGCCAAATATGACATGGCAGACTTCACATACCTTCAAAAAAAATGTCAGAAATTTTGGGCTTGCAGATTGGCTTACAAAAGAGCACATTCACGAAAGCGTTAACTATATAAGTAGTGGGAAATTGGGGTTTCTGGATCCAGAAAGATCCAGAAACCCCAATTTCCCCTATTGATTATTCGAGTGATGATTGGTCCTCATCGATCACTATTCGTTCATTCAATCAAATATTCAATAATACTTAAAAACCGCAATTATTTTAATAATTTAGAGATCCTCAATTATCGCTATTCATTCAATCAATCATGACATAATGAACTCACGTTTATTATTGTTTTCATTCATACATTTCTTTCTCAAGTACTCGTATTTATCTTTGTAATTTGATCCAACAGACCTAGTCATTGTGGTGTCGTCGGGATAATGCAGATAAGCTTGATGACGTGCGTCTTTTATTCTAGCTCCCGGGAGCGCTGTCCAGCGCGGGGACGCTCAATATTGACATGAATTACGCATTGTTAAATAAGTGTGTAGAAGAGTTATAAAAACACAGAACATCGAGTATGATACATTTATTCAAAATCAATTGAAACAATACAATAGATATTTTTAACTATCATATTCGTAACTGAAAGATGAATCTTATCCATAATTATACATATTTATTCATGACATGCTGAATATATGATTCGGTATTGACGCGGTACATTTGAAATATCACTAAAATATGTATGAATGTTCATACCTTATATATTTATATCATTGCATAATACCTATCATTTTACCATTGAAGGTACGTGTAAGTATTTTAACGTATGAGTGTGACATTTATTTAATATCCATTGATTGTAATATTTTAACAACAATATTTTTAAGCAAATTATAAAATCTCATCCGTAGATATATAAAACATGGTGAATACATAATTTGAGGTCACATTTATATTTAAAAATAATGTATTTGCGTCATATAAAAAATAATACAAAAAATACAAGGTGCAGTAGGTGACCTTTTTTGGTCCCTTATTTGGAACAAAGTTTAGTCGCTTGTTCTCTTCATTGAGTCGCCCATATATTCATGGGAACTAAATTAAATAAATGGGTCATACTGCTATGCAATAAATATATACTATTTTACTGTTGGAGGTAGTACGTGTAAGTATTTTAGTGTAGAAGCATAATACATAATTATATTCACTAGTCACTGATTGTGCTATTTTAACGACAGTATCTTTAATCGAATTATAAATGTTATCCATATAAATTTTTACAACATGCTGAATACATAATCATATTGACATTGCGAACTTGAAATATTACTAAATGTCATATATTTATTTATTTACTTATCATTAGAGATAATTATGTCGGTATAAAGTTTTGATATAGTGTTATATTTTAATCAATATCCATTGACTGTGATATTTTAACAACAATATCTTTAACTGAATTGTAAATGTTATCCATATACACATTTTTAACAACATGCTGAATACATAATTCGGCATCACATCGGCACTGCGAACTTGAAGTTTCGCTAAATTTATTCGCATCATATATTTCTATTCTTATTACTTTACCATTACAGCTAGGTGTAAGTTTCTTCACATACGAAAAAATACCAGGTGCAGTCGGTGACTTTTTTGGTCTTTTATTTGGAACATCAAAGTTTAGTTGCTTTTCACTTCGTTGCATCGCTGGTATATTCATGGGAACGAAATTGAATAGGTCATTTTCAATGTCCTGAAAAAAGAAAATGTAGAATTATATTCACTTACTGTATATATAAAATTTATTTAAGCGTTTATTTATATAAACTATATATTATGTTATTTATAATAAACATTCTAATTGATCGTAAAATATAATGTAATACAAATTCACTTCAATCATTTTACTTATTTAAAAAATTGAAGATAGATTATTATACAAATACTTCATTTAACGAATAAGTAATCGAATTAATGAAGCAATTAACGCATTGCTTTACTTTTTGATTAAACAATAAAGTGAGTATACCAATAATTCACTACTAAAATATTACAACTTTCCCAAACTAAATAATAATTTAATTCTAATTATTACTTACCGACATCTCAAGACGATTGCTCCTTTAAATCTGCCGGATTTAACTAACATATATTTGATAAAATCGAATTTAAATACCCCTTATTTATAGAAATTTACGTTAGGACATAAAGTCTATATTGCTCCAAAAATTAATTATTGCAAGTGGAAATGTAATACGATGCTATAAAATGTTTGAATTGCAAATATTTGTATCAGATGATCAGATATAAAGGAAGCTACACATCGACGGCAGCTAAACCGGAGATACGAGCCACTTAAGTATGATATTACAGCAGTTTTATTAAAGATGAGCTACAAACGCTCGCAGCGACCGCTTGATGCTTGATGTCTGTAAAACCTTTATTTTATCAATCTATATTTTTAAACTGCATGTTTGTTTGTTCGTAAATATCGAATTGATACAATTAGGAATTCGTTGAACGATTACACAGTCGAAGTCAGGGAAAATAGGTATACACATTATATTTATGTCATTTGAAATCTGTTGTTTGGTTTGTAATACATTTAATGCTCATTGAATTCTTATTCGAGCAAACCCCCACAGCATTACCTACTCAGTAAAGTTGAAATGTCATCATAAAGATGGCATAGACTAAGTAAGTATCGTAGGCACAAAACATGAACTTCTTATGACGATTATATGCAAATCGATGTATAAAAAGTGTTCTACATATGTACACGCCCACAGAGAATGTGCGCTTCTCTGAATCTATTTATTCTCTTATGATTATGATTATGATTTTTCGCAACCTAAACAATTTTTCTATGTAGTGGTCATCTGACAAAGCATTTTAAGATGGGTTGGAACACCAGTCTAGTCCTTACACGAACTACATTGACGCGGATTGTTCCTATTTAAGACGCAATCTGGCAAGAGGACATCATAACAAAGCCTCACCTGGAAAGAACAGTATTATCTTTGCTGCAAACGACCAAAGTTCCATAATCTTCAAAAAATGTAAGTTTTTTTAATTTTATTATTAGTCCTACCTACCAACCTAGCTATTGTTTTTGTATACTATCAATTCTAATTAATCAGTTAATCAATCAAACCATCATGTTCTCACTATTATCCTGTTCAACTATTCAAATATCTGTTTCATTTGGTCCAGTTAATTAAATATTGAGAAACTGTAAAGCGTTACCATGCGGGGCCACCATTCGAAGGGTGCTGGGTTTCGATTCCCAGCTAGGTGGAAATTTGTGTTATTAGTTTAAGTGTCTATTCTATTGCTGGGTGTATGTGTCTTTGTGTATTGTCCACGGCATCCATGATACAGGGAATCCTGGCGTGGGACTGTGAGCGTGTAGTGTTATTTATTTTATTATTAAAATGAGTTTATTAAATATACTTCCATCCTTATTTTTAACTTACCTTAACCAAATTTAAACTTATTGCCCTTTTTATACTATTTAATAGTTTCAATCAACACTATTTGTGAAGTCCCGTTTGACGACCTGTATAGTGCAATGATTACCTTGTCGGAGTGCCATTCAAATGATCCGAGGTTCGATTCACAGTGAGGCGGAAGTTGCACGATGGTTTTAAATTTATGTTCTCAGTCTGCATACATATTTTAATCTTGTGTGTTGTTCATGCCACCTACGTGACAGGAAATTTTAGTGCGGGGTGTGGTTGGTTACGGTTACATTACAGCAGCTCCCGCAAAGTACTCGTATGTTATAGTTTTCTAATTTTCTCTTAACTATTTTTACAGGTCGAAAAACACAGCTGATCGCTTGTTCTTCTCGGAGGGTGAATCTTCCGACGAGGTGACATCGGTAAAAAGCAAGGCGAAGGAAATCAAAAAAAGAAAAGCAATGCCCAGCACCCTGCCAACAACACCATCAACGAGTAAAAAAAATAAGCCGACGATTCATCCTATTACTCCCGCGACCAAGTCAACGGCTCGAGACCTGTTCGGGAGTGACAGCGAGGAAGATGATATTCAGATTCCGAACGAGAAGAAGGCTTCCTCGACCCCACCAATATACTCATACATAACCAGAAGACTGGCGAATGGATTTTCTCGTCAAATGGATGAACATAAAAAAGGTCAGTTCTACATAGAACTCAAAATTTATAAATGTGACGAGATTGAAAGAGTTCAACCAGTGAATAGGTGGCGGCACTCAGTCATCACTATCAAAAATAAAACTAACGAAGATTCCGAGGGGTGGGTTCATTTAAACCAATTTATTAAAAGTGTTAGAAAGGAATTTAAAAACTGCTCACCAACATTTATTAGTTCATACCAATGTTAAGTTAAAATGTGTAATCATAAATTTATTTTCTATATAGTTCAAATAATTTAGTATTGTAAGATATATAATCATTATTTTAATAAATAAACTATATAAAACTTGTTGGGATTTGTTTTCAGTTGTTCTACAAGGTGACTCGTCAGCAAGTTCTCATATAAAGCTAAATAATGATATAAGTCAAATTGATATCCCCGATTACGATAATACAGATGATAATAAGCCAAATAGTTTATCAAAGTATATATATTGTGAGAAATGTAATGTTAAGATTCCTGAACAGAAATACAGATTTCACAACAGAACGAATATTCACAAATCAAATTGTTTAATCCAAGAGTCCAAATTTAGTAATGTTCATATTATAGCCACAGCATTTAAAAATAGAATCATGACTTATCGCTTAGATCCGTCTATAGAAGACGAGTACCTCATACCTGAGACTTTCTTAGACGACAAGCGGCTAGATATAAAGAAAATTATTAAATTGTCATTATTGAGAAACACATGCATCAAAGTTAACTTTGAACTGTTTGCTTACTTTCTCCTGCCTAAAGCAAATGAGCAGCAGCTCAAATCATTTAATACAAAGTATGAAATCATTTACAACAGTACTAATTTTGACAAAGTATACTCAAATTTAAAGGAAATATTTAAAAGAAAACTTACTGAATTTGAACATTGCGAATCCGGATGGTCATTTATTTCTATAAGTCATTTAGAAATCAATATTAATAAATATTCTCCAATGCGAGCCGGAACTTATTTAGAGCTTCCAGATATTATTAAAAATACAAAGAGTTGTTTAAATATAAAAAATAATGATGAGTATTGTTTTTTATGGAGCATCCTTGCAGCATTATATCCAGCTAAAAATAATGTTTGCAAAACAAGCTCTTATCCACATTTTAGCTCAATATTTAATATACGAGGTATTTCATTTCCTCCTTCAGTTAAAGATATCAAGTTATTTGAAAGAAATAATACTGAGATAAGCATTAATATTTATGGATTAAATGAACATTGTATGGTCAATGGTCCTCTTTATGTAACGAACTGTAAGAGAGAAAGACATATTAATTTATTATATTTTGAAAGAAAGAACAAAGCTCATTACTGTCTTATAAAGAACCTAGTACGCTTAGTTCGAAAACAAGTTTCTATGCATAGAGGTCAAATGTATTTTTGTGAAACATGTTTACAATTTTTTACTAGTAAAACAAAATATCATAATCACAGTTGTTCAAAAATTTTAACTTTACTGCCCACAAAAGAGAGTAAATTACAATTTAAAAATTTCGCACGCAAACAAAGAATTCACTTCGTAATATACGCTGATTTCGAAAGTATTTTATTAAATTACATGGAAGTTGAGAATGATAAAAATACAATAAGAAAAAAACTACATCAGCCGTCTTGTTTCGCATTCTATATATGTTGTTCATATGATAATCATTTAAATAAATTTGTGACATATAGAGGAACAGATTGTGTAAAGGTATTTGTTAAAAGATTGATTGAAGAAGCTGAAAATATTCATAAAATTTTAATGACCAAGAAGTTGATGAAACCTATGACCAAAGAACAAATTTATAGTTATGAGCGATCGACTACATGCCATATTTGTAATAATTTATTATTCGATGACAAAGTTCGTGATCACGATCACATAACAACCGAGTACAGAGGTGCAGCACACTCATATTGCAATTTGATTTATAAAGCGTGCCCATTCATACCGGTTGTATTCCATAACTTGTCAGGTTATGATTCCCATATATTTATAACGGAACTATCAAAATACGATGGGGAGATAAAAATAATAGCAGAAACTAAAGAAAAATATTTAACCATTACAAAAATAATAAAAACCGGGAAAGGTTGCAAGCCTATACAGATAAAATTTATAGACTCGTTTCAATTTCTTTGTTCAAGCCTCGATAATCTAAGTAAAAGTTTAACAGTGAACGAATTTACTCATTTATCACGTCATTATCCTGACAAAGGACAATTCGATTTAATACGAAAGAAAGGTATATATCCATATGAATATATTTGTAACTGGCAAAAATATAATGAAACCCAACTACCGACAAAGGATATTTTTTACAACTCCTTACAAATGAAACATATAACTGATTCAGAATATGAACATGCTCAGACTGTATGGAAATATTTCAATATAAGTTCTCTTGGCGAATATACTGATTTGTATTTAAAGTGTGATGTGCTATTATTATGTGACGTATTTGAAAATTTCAGAAAAATTTGTCTGCAACAATACAAACTTGATCCTACGTATTATACATCTTCACCTGGGCTGAGTTGGGATGCAATGCTTCTCTATACAGGTGTTCAGTTGGAATTGATTCATGATTTAGAAATTTATGAAATTATAGAAAAAGGAATACGTGGAGGGTTGGCTCAATGCTCCCATCGTTATGCTAAGGCTAATAACATTTATTTACCTCATTTTGATGTTTTTAAACCGTCAACTTATTTATTATATTTAGATTGTAATAATCTTTATGGATATGCTATGATGAAAAAGTTACCGATGTCAGAATTTAAATTCATGACGAGTAATGAAATAAAAAACTTTGATGTATTCAATATCGCTGACGATGCCGACTATGGTTTCATTTTGGAAGTAGATTTAGCATACCCAGATCATTTGCATAATTCTCATAATGATCTTCCCTTCGCTCCCGAGAAATTCATACCGATAGGAGGAAAAACGCCCAAACTAATCGCAAATTTATATGATAAATACAATTATATTATTCATTACGTCCATTTAAAGACATGTCTTAATAATGGGCTTATTTTAAAAAAAATACATAGAATTGTTAGTTTCAGACAAGACAATTTTTTGAAAATATACATAGACTTAAATACTAAATTACGGCAAGCAGCTTCTACAACTTTTGAAAGAGATTTTTTTAAACTATTAAATAACTCGATATTTGGTAAAACCATTGAAAATAAACGTAAGCATGTCGAAGTCAAATTAGTAACGAAATGGAATGATAGAGTAAACAAAACGAATAAAACGGTTGGTGCTGAGAAGTTAATAGCAAAACCTAATATGAAAAGTGTTGCCATATTTAACGAGAATTTTCTAGCCATACAACTAACGCCTGAAAAAATTATTTTAGATAGGCCGATATATATCGGATTTGCGGTGCTAGAATACTCTAAACAGCATATATACAACTTTCATTATAACTTTATTAAGAATAAATATGGTGATAAAGCTAAATTATGCTATACGGATACTGACAGTTTATTGTATTTAATACACACGAAAAACTTGTATAAAGATATGCATGATAATATATCAGAATTCGACACAAGTAATTTTGATGTCAATAATCCTTACCATATACCTAAAATTAATGAAAAAGTTCCAGGACTTTTTAAAGACGAATTAGGAGGTGAACCAATTACCGAATTTATTGGCTTACGAGCAAAACTGTACTGCATTAAATCGTTAAAAACACAAATAAATAAAGCTAAAGGAGTCTCAAAATCTATTACTCGATGCTTAAAGTCATCGACGTATAAGGATGCCTTATTTAAAAACACAACATTAAAGTGTAAAATGAATATGATAAAATCAATGAAACATGTGCTATTCTCTCAAGAAGTAAATAAAATAGTCTTAAACCGAATAGATGATAAAAGAAAAATTCTACGAAATCAAATTGATACCGTACCTTGGGGTCACTGTAATTACATATATTAACTCATAATATTATAATAGACTATTCATTTATATAATTTTAAGATTATTTGAAGATTGTAATGTATTGTATAATTTTGTATTGTATTGTAATTTACTAATATTTAAATACATGTTTGTCGAATATTATCGGATAATTGAAGTTTAATTTCACATACTTTTAAAAATCTCATGGATTCAAACATTTTTTAAAAGTTATCGATTTGAAAACGATCAATGTGTAATAAAGAATGATTTTTACTTTGTTAATAAAATAATGATCCATAAAATATCCCCCTTCGCAAAATACATAAATAGCATTACATACATTCTTTTTCTACATATACAATCATGAAGTTGATCAAGCAACCAGTATCATTAACTGTCCAAAACATTGAAATAAACCATAGTAAACTACATGTGAAGCATAGTGTGCTTCTACCGAATAATATACGATGTATTATTTGTGGTCCTTCTAATTGTGGGAAAACTAATGTGATGATTAGTTTATTAATTCATAAAAATGGTCTAAAGTTTAAAAATGTTTATTTGTATTCGAAGACAAGTTTTCAACCGAAATATAATTTTCTAAAACAAATCTTGGAAAGAGTTCCGGATTTAAATTTTTTTATTTTTAATTCTTATGACGAAGTTATTAATCCTAATGATGCTTTACCCAACTCAGTTATTATTTTTGATGATGTTGTGTGTGATAAACAAATCAATATACGAAATTATTTTACAATGGGGAGACATAAAAGTATAGATTGTTTTTATTTATCTCAAACTTATTCAAAGGTACCGAAGCAGTTACTTCGGGATAATGTTAACTTTTTGATAATTTTCAAGCAAGATGAAGTAAATATGAAACATATATATGATGAACATGTCGGTTCTGATATGGAGTGGACAAAGTTCAAAGATATGTGTTCTCAGATTTGGAAGCATCCCTATGATTTTTTGACCATAAATAAGGACTGTGAAACAAATAAAGGCAGATATAGACAGTCTTTTGACAACTTCATTTATTTTGATTGATAGTTATATAAACAAATATCGTTAAATTAATAATCATTTGACTGTAAACAGTTATCAGTATATGTAGCGTAATGGATCGAAACATAACAGATCAGTTAATAAAGTCTGCGGACACTATAAAAAAAAAGGTTAAACAAATGAAGAATTTTGAGTTTGATACTGGTACTCACCTCAAGTATTTTTTTAAGCCAATTTCAGATCCTCTTAATGTAATAGCAGCTAACAAACAAATTTCTATTACAAAAAATAATTCTTTTTATGATCAGACTAACAACACTGATATAGGCTCAAAAATGTCTTTGACTGAAGAATCTCGAAATATGTACAAACGTAAATCGTCTGATGAAGCAAGTACATCAGAAATAAATGATACAGCGAGTGAAGAAGGCGACATTTCTGAATCAGAAAAAGTAAATGACACGTCTTTGAAAAAAGAAGATGTTTTCGATATATATGAGAATATGAATATACCATTTGGAGTACGAAGTGAAAATAATAAACATATGATTGGTAACACGGTAATTAAATTTTCTACCACTCAAGGCCACTCAAGTAAATCATATAATATCCACATAGGTAATAAGCAGTATAAAATAACACCTGGTCTAAGACAATTGTTACTTCTTAAAAAGCCTGATTTAAGTTTGGTCACTTCAAATGATAAATTAGCGTACAAAGAAATACTTATCACGACTAATGCTCATAAAAGAGACTTTGACCCCGCTGGTCAAGTTAAAGGTGATAAAGGACTAAAATATTCAAATGTAATTAAACCGTTATTTTCTGAATTTAAATCTAAGCCAAAGTGTGGTGCCGGTCTTCCCTATCTTAAAAGATATAAAAAAAATACTGAACTTGTTTATTGGGATGATCCTAATGAATTAGTAGACAGGCTAAAACTTCTGATTGCTTCAAAAACAGCAGGTAATACTAATCTTGATAATGAAATCTTGTCAATTATTGAAGAGCTTAAAGAAGCGGGTGTGATAAAGAAACTAAAATGAATCGTCATATTCATTAATACATATTATTATTAATTATTATTATACTAGAGTGTATCTGGGCAAGATGAGCGAAGTGAAGTGTGATATTATAAATGAAATACATAGACCTTCTAGAATAAACTTTCCTCGAAGGCATGTAATATTAAAAGACATTGATGATCTTTGGCAAGCTGATTTAATGGATATGCAAAGTTTCTCAAAATTCAACAACAACTGCAAATATATTTTAATTATTATTGATGGATTCTCTAAGTATGCTTGGGCTATCCCGCTGAAACAAAAGACTAAAGAAATTGTATCTAAAGCTTTTAAAACATTACTGAGTAAAGAAAAACGAATCCCTAAAAACTTACAAACAGATTTAGGAAAAGAATTTTTTAATAACACTTTAAAAAATATATTACTAAGAAATTCGATCAACCACTATTGTACTTATTCCACAAAAAAGGCTTCAATTGTGGAAAGATTAATACGAACCATAAAAAGTCAACTTTACAAAGAATTTAGTTACAAAGGAAATTATAAATGGATTGATGGGACACTTGAAAATATTATTGATAATTATAATAACACAATACATAGAACAATAGGAATAAAACCTGCTGAAGTTAATCATACCAATAAAAGTATGTTATTGGAGAGATACTTAAATCAAATAATTCAAACAAAGGCTAGCCTTCCTAAGTATGGAGTAGGTGATTTTGTTCGAATAAGTAAGCACAAAGGTTGCTTTAAAAAAGGTTACACGCCTAATTGGTCAGCAGAGATATTCAAGATCAGAAAAGTACAAAATACAAATCCTGTAACCTACTTATTACAAGACACCAAACAGCAACCTATTTTGGGATCATTTTATAACGAAGAAATACAAAAAACTAAGCACCCAGATATTTACCTTGTTGAAAAAGTTTTGAAACGAAGAGGTAGAAAACTTTTAGTAAAATGGTTGGGGCTACCATCCTGCGAAAATAGCTGGATTAAAAATTCAAATATTTTCTGAGATGTATATATGATGATGGTCTACAATTACGATTTCATTCTGTTTTTACTTCATGAAGGAGCAAGGACTTATCAATAATTTAATTAATAATTTACCTTTTGAATTTCATTTACCGGGATATAATTATTGCGGACCAGGAACGAGATTACGTGAAAGATTGGCCCGAGGGGACGTAGGCATTAACAAATTAGACGAATATTGCAAATATCACGACATCGCATATCAAAACTCCAAAAGCTTGAAAGATCGACATAAAGCTGATATAATTTTATTGAAAATGGCAAAAAAACGTGCTCTATCATCTGATGCAAGTAAGGGAGAGAAAGCAGCAGCCAATTTAGTTAATACAGTAATGCTTTCAAAAGTAAGTTCCGGAGCTGGCCTCAAAAAAAACTTTAGGAGTATAGTATCGAATACAAAGAAATATATCAAAAAAATTAAGCCAAAGTGCAGAAAGACACTAATAGAAATGGCTTACGCAGCGGCTAGAGAATTGAATCGTGATTCTTCCACCAAAGTTCCACGTATCATACCAATTCCTAAGTCTGGCGGGGTTTTACCTTTAATACCAATATTTGCTGGTTTGTCTGCTGCTGGGAGTATCGCAAGTGGTATTGCGGGGATCATCAAAACAATAAATGAATATAAACTTGCAAAAAAACACCTGAAAGAAATGGAGAGACAAAATAAAAACGTGAAGGGTGTAAGTATTGGGAATGGATTGCAGTTAAACCGTTATAAGCATGGATTTGGAATTTATACAAATGTGATGAAATCAAAAAACTAAATAAAAGGCTACCCAATCGAGCTCTCACTAATATTGACATCATGAAATTCACAAAAAACGTTCCACATTTTCGAGGGGTGTACATGCGAGATACTTTACCTACGTCTCCACTTTCTCAAGAATGCGGGATCATAAATTTAGATAATTTCAAAAATCCTGGTACGCATTGGGTAGCCTATGTGATTTTAAATAAATATGTTGAATATTTTGATAGTTATGGTAACTTAAAACCACCTACAGAGTTTGTCCGATATGTAGGTCCTAAAAATATAAATTATAATTACGCGAATATGCAAAAAAACAACTTATACAACTGCGGACATTTATGTATTAAATTTCTCAATCAGTTCTGGAAACGTCAAGGTTTGATCAATACATGTAATATTTAATTACATATTATTAAGTACATATAAATATTACTTGTCATTCTCACAAAATAACATTTTATAATTGCATGTCGTTGGTGTAGAATGTGAATTCAGTTAAATTCGTGAAAAATAATGATATTATTCAATATAAAATCATCTCCAAAAGTGAAAACCTTTATTCGTTCTTGTGGCGTTAAAAGACGAAGACAAACACGAATAATAAAAAAATTAAATAAAGATAACAAATTATTTTTAAGAGCCTTGGGATTTCAGTTATGAATATTCTACAAGTAAACGATTTACCGCAATTTGATAACTCCATAGTGAGTTATGAAATACATACGTATAATCCCTATACCAACAATTTTAAGGAAAATGATGAAATACGTATATCCATTAACCAGCAAGATACGTATATATTACCTTCAGCCAGCTATATTTACATTGAAGGTCGAGCCAGTGTGCTTTCAAAAGATGGAACAGGAAAAGTAACACGAAAGAATGTTAATTTCATTAACAATCATATATTATTTCTATTTCAAGACATTCGATATGAAATAAATGGTGTTGAAATAGACCGAATAAAAAACGCAGGCATTACCACAACTCTAAAATCATATGTGTCTATGAGTGAAGGAGAGAGTAAGGCTGCTTCAATTTGGGGTTGGAATTTAAATGGTAATAAAGATAATGATGGTAGTTTTAGTGCTCTAATACCTCTTAATAAAGTATTAGGTTTTGCGGAGGATTATAATAAGATTATCATTAACTGTAAACACGAACTGATATTAAATAGGAGCAATTCAAATATTAACAGTGTTACAATTGACAATAATGACTCTATTGAAATAAATATAGATAGACTGCAATGGCGGGTGCCCCATATAAAAGTCTCAGATCGAGAAAGATTAACTTTACTCAGACATTTAGAAAAGGATCGTCCTATTCAAATAGCTTTCAGAAATTGGGACTTATATGAATACCCTTTATTACCTAGAACTACAAAACATTCATGGGCTATAAAAACTGCTTCACAACTCGAAAAACCAAGGTACTTGATCTTTGCTCTGCAAACACACAGAAAAAATATAAAAAATAAAGACTGCTCAATATTCGACCATGGTAAATTAACTAATGTTACTCTTTTCTTAAACTCTCAATATTACCCATACGAAGCAGTAAATGCGAAATTTTCTGAAGATAAATATTATATATTATACGAAATGTTTATCAAATTTCGTCAGTCTTATTATAGCACCCGATCTGAACCAATGCTTAATTTAAAGGAATTTAAAGAAAAAGCACCTTTATTTGTTATTGATTGCTCGAGACAAAACGAGGCTTTGAAAACAGGACCTATAGACGTGCGCCTGGAAATAGAAAGTTCTGAGGATATAGCAGAAAATACATCTGCATATTGTCTTATTATCAACGACCGTTTAATCGAATATAAGCCGTTAAGTAGTATTGTAAAGAAATTAATATGAATGCTATAGTTGACGTACAAGGATTTAAATCAGAAAAAAATGAATTCATAGCTAAAGAAATAGCAATCTTATGTAAAAACCAAATTATAGTATTGTTGATTAAACCTCCGTATCCTTTTTACAATCTTACAAAAAAAGAAAGATTGCAAGTAAGTTGGATAGAGCGAAACAGAAATATTTTCTGGAATGAAGGTTTTATACCGTACTTTAATTTCGAGCAACATATTGTACCTCACCTAAAAAATAAAAACATTTACGTTAAAGGATGCGAAAAAATGTCGTGGATAAGGAATATTGTAAAACATGATAAAATATATAATTTAGAAGATAAGAACTGTCCTAGTTTTGAAGAATTATTTCGGGATTATGGAAAGTCTTGTAACATATTTAACTGTGTATATCATTCGAATGTTTGTGCTTTGAAAAATGTAACGTGTTTAAAAAATTGGATTGATAATAAAATGATTTTTTAACAAAATTATTGTTTTCTTTTCATATATGAAACCCTTGTCCCTCAATCTGATTACGGTATCTTTAATACTAATATCCCTCAATCTGATTCAAAGGACACAAGATTTGTTGTGTACAGAAAACGATAACGAAAGTAAATAACCGTTAATAGATCCCTAAAAATGTATTATACTCATAATTATGATGATTAATAATTCCTTCTGATTTCTAAGTATTATTGAATGATTGATTGAATGAAAGAATAGTGATTGATGAGGACCAATCATCACTCAAATAATCAATAGGGAAATTGGGGTTTCTGGATCTTTCTGGATCCAGAAACCCCAATTTCCCACTACTTAAGTGAGTCGCAGTGTCGTCTGCAGGCTTGTGGTTTTTAAAGCGTTCCCAAATCCAAGTTTTGTTGTATATATTT
>DWQA01000005.1:0-13117 GCA_018252375.1 Zera sp. Burns01DHJ02
CTCACTATCCGATCACTGTTAAAACCATCCAAAATACCTTTTAACTCTTTTATTTAAAATACTGAGAGTTTTTTCCGCCGGTTTGTTTCTCCCGATCCACATCGCCCATGTCTCAAGCCGAGGAAAAAAGGAAATATTTGTACAAGATTTGAGTTGACATTCGTCAAATGTATCAAATCAAAACTATCAAACGTACCTTACGATGAATTCTTTGAAAATGTTATTTCCGATCCCTTAATACAAGATGTGAGAAAAATAATAAAATATAATCGAATGTTTCTCGAAGATAAGCGCATTAGACACATTTAAAGCAAAACCGGAATAAATAAATGTCTTTCAAGGTGACTTTAATACTAAGTGAAGCTCTTAAAGGTCTCTTGTCCCTAAGTATTTAAACGAAAACCTGCCATTGGCATTTGCTAGACGCTATTTTCAAACAGTCTAAACATTCGTACAGATATTATTACATCTATCCACATTAAAGCTCGTAAAATATTATTATGCCCATTCTCATCAAAGAAACTCATGCAAACTTGTTTCCCAATTTGTTTTAATTAGTTACAAATCGTTTGTACGGCTTGCACGTGACCCAACAGAGAAACTTTCTCAAGAACCACGACTGTTTCATCTATTGATTTTACCTTTGCCATAACCAATTCACCGGGTATATTTTTATTATTTTCCTATCGTCATGAGCTTGTAATTGAAAAGAAAAGCGTAGGTATAAAATCAATCTCGCTGCTGACGCACATAACCAGTTGAAACAGCCAACAAGTGTAGTCCGCACTGTTAATTTTGTAATCTGTGCTATGATTGCTTTCTGTTAAATTACTCTATGGCATAGTGAAAAATATAAGATGGCGTCCTTGTCTTTTCTTCTTGTTCGGAGTTGTTGTACCATTAGTAACGTAGTAAGTTATTAAGTTGAATATACATAATATAAAATTAAAATCAGTGTTGATTTACTGCCCAGACCCTTATAATCAACAGGTTATGGGCCCAGTAACCCAGGAAATCTGGCAGTAATCACGTATAATATCATTAAAATACTATTGATATCCGCCATTATATTGCGGCTAGTAACAAACAGTTTGTGCGTAGTTATTATTGTCAGTGCTAAGCGGAACCTGAGAAAATGGCAAGTAATGACGAAAATATTGAAAAGTTATGCAATGCCGAATCATTCCAATTGTGGAAATTTGAAATATCCATCTATTTAAAGGCACATGGCTTGGAGGTTATGTCAAACAAGATTGATGAGGAAAGCACCAGTACGAAGGACGAAATAAAAGACGCAAAGGCACAGAAATTAATACTGAGTAGCATTGATAAAAAGCTTAAAATTCATATACTTAACTGTAAGTCTGCCAAAGATATGTTTAAAAAATTATGTTCGATATTTGAAGGATGTGATGAACGCAACCAGTCTAATTTATTGCAAGAATTTTTCACCTATAAACATATTAAAATGCAGACAATTAACGAACTCATTACAAACATTGAAAATTTATCAATAAGACTTCAAAATCTTGGACATGACATAAAGGAAGAATTAATCATATCAAAAATCCTGACATGCTTACCGGATACCTATAAATACTTTATTACCGCCTGGGAATCTACTCCCAGTAGTGAGAAAACACTATCCAATTTAAGTAACCGTTTATTATTAGAAGAATCTCGTTGTTTGAGTAATAATGAAGAAAACATTGCGTTAAAAACAGTAAACAACAACTACATTAAGAGGTGCTATAAATGTCATAAAATTGGTCATTTTCAGTCGCAATGCAAGAGCCAGAATGCTTTTCAAAGGAATTTCATGGAAAAGGATTTTAAAAATAGAACAAAATTTTGCTCCATATGTAAGAAAACAAATCATTTTGATGAAAATTGTTACTTTAGGCCTAGAAATCAAAAACATAACAAAAATAAAAACACAGCTTTGTTAACAAAAGATTTGTCAGAAAATAATAATATACAATTTGTTGTTGATTCAGGAAGCACATCCCACATGACAAATAATATCAAAATTCTACATAATTATCAAGAAAATATGTCACCAATTTCTATAGCGAATAGCAAAACAATTATGTCTGAAGGATTGGGGTCCGTGCATAGCACGCAGTGTATATTAAAAGAAACCTTATATGTTCCTGACCTATCACAAAACTTGTTGTCAGTCAATACAGTAACAAAAAATGAGGGGTCTGTGTTATTCACTGAAAATAAAGTAAAAGTATTTAAGAAAGGAAATCTTATTCTTCAAGGAGAAAAGTTAAACGGATTATATTACATTAATTTAAAAAATATAAGCAGCGATACAAATGAGTTACAGTCATTATTAACTAGCAATTTGTCTACAGCATTACAGTGGCATAAAAAGCTTGGACATCCTGGAAAAGACATATTGGCCACATTACCAAACATAGCAGATGGAATAAAAATAATTGGAGATGAAATTATACAAAACTGCGAAGTCTGTATAAAAGCAAAACAGACTAGATTACCATTTAATACTGAAAGAAAAAGAGCTGAAAGATTATTAGAAATACTTCACACAGATATTTGTGGACCATTTGACATACCTACTTATGATGGAAAAAAATATTTTGTCACTATTCTAGATGACTACAGTCACAGAACCAAAACAGCATTAATAAAACATAAGAGCGATGTATCTGAAATAATTAAAAACTACATTGAAGAAATTGAAAGAGAGAAAAAGGAAACAGTTTCTATAATAAGATGTGATAATGGAGGAGAATATAAGTGTCAAGAATTTAAAATATGGTGCATGAAGAAGGGAATTAAAATTGATTATACTGTCCCCTATACGCCACAGTTAAATGGTAAAGCTGAGCGGTTGAATCGTACCATTTTGGAAAAGGTCAGAGCACTGTTGTTTGATTCTGGGCTTGGAGATGAAATGTGGGGAGAAGCTGTTTACTGTGCAACATACTTAATTAATCGGTTACCTAGTCAGTCACTTAATAATAAAACCCCATATGAAATGTGGCATGGAAGGCGACCTGATCTGTCAAATCTTCAAATATTTGGAAGCTGCATATATGCTAAGCAACTGGGATTGGTGAGGAAGTTAGATCCAAGAAACAAAAAGCTCACCATGGTAGGATATGCAAATAATGGATACAGACTATGGAATCAGGAAAAACGAAGGGTAGAAATACATAGAGATGTAGTATTTATAGAAAATAACATAAAACAAGAGAATAAAATGAACAAAGGACAGGAAGATTATGAAATGAAATCAGAAAATATGGACTATCAAACAGATATAACAAAAAATAAAAAAGACACAAATGAAATAGAAAATATGAACTTAAAACAAGAAATTCCAGATGAAGAAGTGATTGAACTAATTGATTTGGATACAGAGTATATTGAACAGAACGTGGCAAGTGAAAGGAATGCTCTAGAAAAATCAAGGAGAGAAGAAATTGCAGGTCAAGAACTAAAGAAAAGCAAAAGAATTAGGAAGAAACCAAGTAGACTAATTGATCAGGTACTACTGACATATACAGAAGCTACAAAGAGTGAGGATAAGGAATATTGGGAGAAGGCAATTAATTCAGAAAAAGAATCACTACATAAAAATAACACATGGGAGTTAGTAGAAGAACAAGAAGCTAATGGAAAAGAAATACTTACCAATAAATGGGTATTTCGTGTCAAGGATGATGGTATGTATAAAGCAAGACTTGTTGTTAGAGGCTTTGAACAGAGAGGAATAGATTATACTGATATCTACAGTCCAGTGGTGAGTCAGTCAATTCTTAAAACTTTATTTGCCATAACTGCATCTAATAATTATGAAATGTATTCTTTTGATGTCAAAACTGCATTTTTGTATGGCGAGTTAAATGATAATATTTATATGAAAATTCCTGATGGCTATGATAAAATACCTAATAAAATTTGTAAACTCAATAAAGCTTTATATGGGCTTAAACAAGCACCTATTACTTGGAATAAGAGATTCTCTCAAACTATGTTAAATCTAGGTTTATTTTCATTAAAAACTGATCGCTGTGTATTTGTAAATTCAAAAAGAAACATCATAATAGCAATTTATGTAGATGATGGACTTGCTATTGCTGAAAGTAAACAAGATTTGGATAATATCATATGTTGTTTGGAAAAGGAATTTGAAATAAAAGTTTGTAAGAACCCTAAAAGTTTTGTTGGATTAGAAATATCTAGAGATAATTCAGGAATTACATTGAAACAAGAAATATATATAAAAAACTTTCTTAAAAACTTTAATATGTATGACGCTAAACCGTCAAGTATCCCATGCAATATTAATAATAAAAGTATATGTAATAATACTGAAATAAATGAGAATTTACATGTAAAATTTCCATATAGAGAATGTGTAGGTGGGTTATTATATTTATCTACAAGAACTAGACCAGATATATCTCAATCAGTTAACGAGGCTAGTAGAAAAGTAGAAAATCCGAGTAAAAATGATATAGTAGCAATAAAAAAGATTCTAAAATATTTAGTTGGCACACAAAATAAGGGCATAAGGTTTAACAGAAATGGTAACATTATGATGTTAAATGCTTATTGTGATTCTGATTATGCAAATGATGTAACTAGCAGGCGCAGTACAAGTGGTTATGTAATAATGTTATCAGGAGGACCTATTTCATGGTGTTCTAAACGCCAACCTATAGTGGCTCTGTCCTCTACAGAAGCCGAATATATTGCAGCAGCTGATTGCATTAAAGAAACTTTATATTTAAAATCATTCTTAACAGAATTAACAAACCTAAAAATTAATATCACACTAAATATAGATAACCAAAGTTCTATTCAGTTGATTAAGTCAGGATCATTCAATAAAAGGTAAAACACATTGATGTGACATCTTTAGATTTTGTATTTCTTCGATATCGTTTTACAAAAAAAATAGCGCAAGTGATTATTCCAAGTACGATTAGCACATAAAAAGGAAGCGTTGTATGGTACATGCTAATCAATGTGTCATCATTCACTTTTACAGGAGTTTCCATTGCTAGTTGTTGTTCGATAGCGTGTAGTTTACTAAGGTCAATTGTAGTTAGATTGAAATGAGCTTTCCGATTATTTGAAGAGGATAACGCTTGCAGTTCCGAATGTGGAAATGTGAGTATCTCAAAATGTTGCCCACGAAGTTTATCATTAACGTTACTGATGGTGAATTCCTTCGTTCTAATACTGCACATCCTCGGAATAGTAGCTAGAAAACTACCTTCGATTATCTGGTGGCGTTCTTGTCCACATAGCGTCTGTATTTTGGTAGGCTTTGGGAAAGTAATTATATAATGTTGATCGTCAAGCTCCAATAGAGCCTCCTGAGACAGAAAGATAGGCGTGGGATGACACGTTTCATCTATCTTCTGTAAGTTAACTAAAGTGCTGATGCAGTCTTGGGATGTTCTGGTTTGATAGCTCACGCGTTGCTTACAAATGAACGTGGTGTCTACCTTCGGGCATTCAGCCTCCATGTATGCATATTCCTTGGAATTGGTTGCAATAAAAGGAGATGGAGGAATTATTACATCATGGTTTTTGTTGGGAACTGGGCATAAGTGATAAAGATCGTAGGAAGATCGGGATACAATAGGAAATTTAAGAACAATAATGAGTTTATTATCTACAAAATAACATCCTAAACTAATTAAATCATAGTAATGTCGAACGTCTGAAAAACTAATAATCTGATCATAGTTATACATACTTTTTAATTTGCTTAACATATCCATTATATTATTTATGCTTAAAATAGAATGATGTACAGAACTTGTACGGCTAAATGCTAAAATGTTTTCTATTCTATCTACCTCTAAACGTAAGTCTTGAATATTATCAGTTATAAGTGTTAATATTTGAGATAATTGAATATAACGTGTTATATTTCTACTATTATTTCGTGTCCCATTTATATAGAATATTAAAGTTTTTTCTAATTTTGCTTGATTATTAGTTAAATTGGTTAATATTTCCGTTTGATGAAAAGTCATCTTCTTATATAAGCTTATATGATTATTTAAATTATTAGCTAGATCTATGTCATTTTTCTTTAATATATGAAACATTTGCTCGTATCTCAAAGCATCGTTATAGTCAAGGTTGCCCGTTATACTTTTAATAACAGATCCCAATGGGTTTAACAAACCCCGTTTAGCTCTAGTCCTTGGCATAAATGTATCTAACTGTGATTCTATCTTATTAATTAAATTGGTAAGGTGTAAAATTTGATATCTAAAGACAACAAAGCTGCTAGCTGTTAAGTTATTAGATACGTCAGTCAACTGAGTCTTAATCGAATCTAATTGTTTTTGAATTTCGTCAAGATTATTATCGTGTAGGAATGTGTGATAATGGGAGATTATTTTTGCAGGTCCTAGTTTAAAGGGAAGGATGCCTGGTCCATCATTCAAGTTGTCAAGTTGGATGTTTTGCGCAAGAGCCCAGTTTGTCAGGGTCATCAGGCACCTGTAACAATTTAGTCATTTTACGTTTGCGTTTCAGACTATTTTTCGCTATGGGTGTACGTTTTTTAGAAGTACATATATATATGTATGGGTAAGTTAGAGATGACTGTTTCGTGTGAAAAACGAGGTGAAAGTTTTTGCCTTTTAGCAAGTGGGTTTCTTATGTATACTTCTTGTCCTTCTTCATAATCTGTATGAGGCTCTCTATGTGCATTTTGTTGTGACATAAGTGTGTTGCGTTCAGTCTGCGAGATGTCGTGAATAATTTGGTATACGGTTTTCATTTTTTCACGATGGTTTTGAACGTATTGTTGCATGAGTCTTTCATTTAGATTTATATCAGTCGGGTCACGTGGGTCAAAATGTCCAGATATTAAGTCAAAAGGTCTGCATTTCGTTAAACTATGTACTGAACTATTGTATGCAATTAAGGCGTAAGCCATTAATGTTGAAGCGGATTCATTTTTAAACTGTAATTTTAGTAGTCTTAAGTGTTCAAGTATAGTGCTATGAAAGCGTTCTATCATGCCGTTTTCATTAGGGGCGTAAGGTGCGGTAGTATGATGGTGAACGTTATGTAAGACAAGAAATTCCCTAAATACCTGATTAGCGAATTCTGTCCCTCTGTCAGTAGTCACATTAATTGGAAATCCGAAATGAGTGCACAGAATAAGAAAAGCTTTTATTACACTAGGAGCTGTAGAATCAGGTATTCTGTATACTTGAGCATATTTAGAAAATGCATCTATAATTGTCAAGTATTTTTCCTGATTTATTGTTAATATATCTGCATGTACTGTTTCAAAAGGTTTACTGGGGGGCGGAACGATTTTAAATTCTGGAGAAATCGGATTACGATCATATTTAGCTCGACCACATGTCGTACAAGAATTTATAAATTTAGTAACACTTTCTTTTAATTTAGGCCAAAAATATCTATGATAAAGGGATAAGTACGTTTCTGTGATACCGCGATGATTTGTTTTCCCTTCGTGGTATCTGCGTATGATATCTTGTTGCTGACAGCTATTACTTACATTTTCTAATTCATGTTTAACGAAGACTAATCTCATGGAGGAACTTTTAAAGATCCTCTG
Organism: Zera sp. Burns01DHJ02; assembly: GCA_018252375.1. Lineage (NCBI taxonomy): Eukaryota > Metazoa > Arthropoda > Insecta > Lepidoptera > Hesperiidae > Zera > Zera sp. Burns01DHJ02. The sequence continues at coordinate 7,604 of DWQA01000005.1, forward strand.
CAGAAATGAAATAATTGTAAACATTTTTTCAGGTGGATTCACAAGAATACCAGTCAAAACTTTAGGATTGACAAAATCTTTTACTGCCTTTATCAAATCTTGTTCAAAATTAATAATTGAAATATCTATAGTTACTTTTTCGTACGAGTCAAAAGGGGTTGATACTTTTGGTTTGCGATTAGATGGATGCTCACAAATATTAAAGATAAGCTGTTTGCGGTATTTATTTAGAGGATTTTCTACAATAGGTATTTCAAGAATGGGATCTTCTTTACTAGTATGTATGGTTTCGCTATATGGATAACTAATGATATTTTCAGGTGCTATTGCTTCTTCAGTAATAGAAAATCCAGAATTCACAGTTAATGTAGAAGATGAACTGTGCAAAGGTTCTATGTCCGGTGCCGTATCAGTCGACGATTGGCTTATTATGGGTCTGTCATCTGGAGCAGTTACAGTTGATGATGACGATGAAATATTAACAAATATTGAATTCAAATCTTCATTATGAATTTCAACTCGAGACAGCGCGTCCGCGTTAGTGTTAAGTTTTCCTTTTTTGTAAATAACGGTAAAATCATATTCGGCTAATTTTAATTTCCATCTCGTCAACCTTGAATTAGATTCTTTAAAATTCATGAGCCACTGTAACGGCTTGTGATCTGTCACAATTTTAAATTTGCGACCATACAGATATGCTCTAAAATATTTGGTTGCCCAAACGACTGCTAACAATTCTTTCTCAACTGTAGAATAGTTTATTTCGCTGTCATTAAGTGTTCTAGATGCAAAAGCTACTGGTCGGTCACTACCTATCGGTCCTTGTGACAATATGGCTCCAAGTGCAAAATTTGAGGCATCTGTGGTCAAGTTAAAATCTTTAGTAAAGTCAGGGTACTGTAAAATTGGGTCATTGGTCAGTAGGGTTTTACAGTGATTAAAACATTCAATGTATTCTTTAGAAAGAGTAATTTTGGCACCTTTTTTTAAACAGTTAGTCAATGGTTTAGTCAGTTTTGCAAAGTCTGGTATGAAACGTCTGTAATATCCAAGTAAGCCTAAAAATCCTTTGATTTGTTTGGTGGTTGTAGGAGTTGGATATTTTAAAATAGTATTTATTTTTTCAGGGTTAGGCTTAACTCCTTCAGATGTTATGATATGACCTAAGTAAGAAGTTTCATGTTTCAAGAACTCTGATTTGTCCAGCTGCACTTTGAAATTTGATTGTCGTAGTCGGTCAAAAACTTTACGTAGATTAACCATATGTTCTTGTAGAGAGGTGGAAAACACAAGTATATCATCTAAGTAAACTACACATATAACATTCTGTAAGCCTTGTAAAACGTTGTCCATGACTCTCTGAAACGTTGATGGCGCATTTTTAAGACCCATGGGCATTCTTAAAAACTCAAAATGACCAGGTGCAAAGTCAACACTAAATGCTGTCTTATGTCTGTCGTTAGGGTGTGTTTCTACTTGATGAAATCCGCTAGCAAGGTCTAGGGTAGAAAAATACTGGCACTTGCCTAATTTGTCAAGAATGTCTGTGATGTTTGGGATCGGATATTTGTCATTAATTGTTTTTTCATTAAGTCGTCTAAAGTCTACTACGAGTCTCCACTTTGTCTTCCCTGAGGCATCTTTCTTTTTTGGGAACAATCCAGATGGGTGCACTCCAAGCTGAAGTAGAGGGCCTAATAATACCTTGTTGTAGCATATTTTTAATTTGTGTTCGGACTTCATTTCTATGAACGTGAGGATATTTATATGTTTTGCTATGTACAGGAATTTCATCAGTAGTTTTTATACGGTGTTTAATTTCATTAGTGAATGTAAGAGGCTCCTCTTCCACATAAAATACATCTGCATATTTTTGGCATAAAGTAATGAGGTTTGCACTTTCTTCTTTATTTAAATGATTGGTACGCAATCGTGATAAATTTTTTTGTGTGCGTTCCATATTTTTATTACTAATTTCATTTAAACTTTGAAACGCGGAAATTGATTCCTCATTATATATACTTGCGGGAATTGGTTGAGACAGATTAAAAATTATATCATTATCAGAAGGATTAGAGACTTCTACATAGGCGTAGCTGTTTTCTGAAGTAGTCAAACAATCATTTACATTACATCCACAAATAGTTTGCTCGTCTATTATAATTTCTCCGCTATCTATAGTAGTTGGAACTTTAATAAATACATTAGATTGCGCGGGAATTATAGTTTCCAATAAATTAACACTACCGGATTCAAACATCAGGATTTTATTTTTTGCAAACTGCGTATTAAGAACACGTTTACTTAAATCTATTTTTGCATGCCATTGTTCTAACAAGTCACATCCTATTAAACCGTCGAAGTAACTGTGAAATCTGTAAATGTAAAGTTTTATGAGGTCATTGTCATTAATTTCAGGAAAACATGGTATTTCGATAGAGTAATCGTTTTTGGTACTAGCATGAATATTTGTCACTATAAAAGGTTCATAATGTAAGGGTATATGTGGGAAGTACTTTTCTACAGCTTCTGGGTTAATAAAAGACTGATTTGCTCCTGTATCAATTAATAATTTCAAAGGCGGGTTACTAATTTGAATGTACGGAAGTTGTCGTTTATGTTGCAAATTTAATTCTATCTTGGGACATTTAAAACTTGGCTTGCATAAAAATTTTTGTCTGTTTGTTCGTCGGTCTCTCCTTTTTCTAAAATATCCTGGGTACCATCATTTAAATTCCCATTTCCGATTAAATGATCAGCTACATTACTTGGGTCTTCATAGCTAATGTCGTAGTTCACATCATAGTCAAAACTGTTAAAAGCGTCATACTCATTAGTGTTAATTTCTTTATAATAATTTGGAGACTGGTACTGACCTTGTCTGCTCCATTCAGGTTTCATCGAAGTCGGTGGTAGTGTACGGGCTTTGGGATGGCTAATTCCACTCATAGGTTGTTCGTAAGTCTGTTTATTAAACGGTCGTTGATGTTGTGCATGTTGAGTGTCCCTATTTATCCTAAATCCAGTGCTCATATCTGAACGTGGTAAAGCTCTAAATATTTGTTGAGTTTTTGATGGTCCTTGATAAAACTTGACATTTGTGTGTAGTGGCAATGGAACATAATTTGTGTGTGTCTGCTGTCGAATTTGCTTATTGTAAATAGGAGTAAAATGAGTAGGCTGCCTAGGTGGTGAGCTCTGTTGAATTTGTCGTAAGTTAATTTTTTTATTTTGCATATATATAATGTTCAATTCTTCCTGAGCAAACTCCAAAGCTTTTTCAAGCGTAGGAGGTCTCATACAACGTATACGAGAACCTAATGGTTCGTGCAAGCCCTTAAGGAAAGTCTGCAGCGCTAGCTTCTTATATAAAGTTCTTTTAGCCTCCACCGTAGTAGCAACATTATCATGTAATTCAACATACGTCATAATTGTACCTAGTAAGTTCTGAATTCGTTCATAAAAAATATGTGGTGTATCGTTGCTTTGAGATAACATAGCTAAATCACTGTACAAAGAAGATTCATCACGATGATCAGAAAAACTATTAATAAGTGCAGCGCGTATTCCATTCCAATCTGATGGGATTCCATTCGTTGCTAAAGTTCTAGCCGCGGACCCCGTAATTTTATTTAATATACCGTTAATCACTGCATAATTATTTAAATTGTTCCCTTGTGCTGGATCGACAAACGTTAAAACCACTTGTTCACAAATATTTAAAAATCTAATTAAAACATTTGAGTTCCCATCAAATTCCGGAACTAGTCGTAAAGCATTATAAATTTTATCAGTTTTATCCGATAAAGGGCCGGAATATGCCGCTTCACTTGAATTTTCGGTCATATTTAAAGACTCTTGTATTACGAATGAGTCTAGATTACGATTACGGTCCCTTATAATTCTCCGAATATTTTCGCGAGGGCTGGGTGAAACACCCTTATCAGATCGTGGTAAAAAAATTTTGAAAAATTTTACTTAACTGTTAAATTCAAAATAGTTAAACAAATATATTTATTATAATTAATAAGATATTTTTAATGAAACACGAAAGAGGAAATAATTAATATTGATCAGTAAAAAAATAATTGAAATTAATTTGTAGGTAAGGAATTACAACCAATAGGATTATTACACACTTAAAATGTATATATTTCTTTTACTCACAAAATAAGTCTCATCTCTTGGCTACACATCGATTTTTGGATGTTACGCGTAGAGCTGAGCAGGATCCCCCGACGTCTTGATCTCGTAGGTTCTTTTCGCGAAATAGCGTCAACGATTGACTATTAGTTCGAATCGATTTTTAGATTCAAACTATCGCGTTTTCGACTGCGCCAGTTATGAGATTTGGGCGTCGAAGGCAAGTTAAACTAGTTTTACTTAAAATCCGATTTAATTAACTATACTTCAAATTGTTACATGAAACTTATTATTCAAATTTATATAAAAAAAATCAAAAGAACTTTAAATTTAATTTCTATGCTATAAAAGGTGAGAATTCACAGTCCGCGATGGAAGTGAAGTGCCTCCTCGTTCCCACGGATAAGCCACCCGCGTCGTGCAATGCCGCGTCGTCAGCGCTCCTGTTTTTCCGAAGAAAACTAACTTGCGAGTGGTTGCAATTCGACGTAGGGCTGTAACAAGCCTGTAGGGTTGCCTCGTAACAGGGACAATAACAAAAAACAAAAACAGGGGACATTAACACAATAGATACATAATTATTTACATATTTAAAGTAACCAACTAGATATTGGGGGATTATTGGGGGAGGCTTTCTCCCAGAGAAAAAAGAGATTTTTTTTTTTAATTTTACCATATCTGAAGTGAAAATTCTTGGCAGTGTATGACTGTTTTTTATGATATGAAGGTGGTTTGGTTTAAATATGGGGGTATGGTATGGTTTAAGTGACATTGACAATATATTTTACAAAGTTTTCGCTACACCTGGGGTACCTGAAGCCCCGTATCATTGATACGGCTGATACACGGTAGCTACGCAGCAGTGGACCTCTAAAGGCTGATAGAGGGATATAACATTCTCAAAACTCTAATTCATACTGGAGTAGAGTGCAACATGGAGCATAAGCATAGCAAATTCATCTTTATCTTCACAACGTTATGACACATTATTCTTATTCCGATAAAAAGGAAGCGCATCCATTTTTATTTCAGTAGGAACATGTGTTTTAACGTGATTGAGTTAAGGTTGAATTTGCTATGTTAGGTTTCAGATTGACACTCCGAAACGTAAATAGCAGAACTCTGCTCCAGTATAAATGAACCCTAAGCCTTTTATGGCTAGTGGGTGTAAAGCTCTTCATACTTCGGTTTCCCTTGAATAAGGGTAACAGAATACATAGCTATATACCGAAAAATAGTGTACAGTTTTTTATATTCTCCGATCAAATCCGGTTTTTGTTTTTCCTGTTGCCTGGCCCTCCACAACCGGGACAAGGCTGGGTCATGCTCCACCATGCTGCTCCCATGATTTCGAGACATCCTTTATTCTCA
>DWQA01000006.1:0-12799 GCA_018252375.1 Zera sp. Burns01DHJ02
ATATATATGATATTGAAACTGGCCGTTAATGAACAAAATGCCGACCTGTGCAGTAATTCCCACCTTCAAGGCAAGAAACCAGGTACCGAGTAACTCATAAGGAGGTGTTTATTTTGCAGCAGGTTTCCATAATTTATCTATCTTTAACCAACTGTCAAATTAGTAGTTGCAACGGAAAATGTAACTAAAAAGAAATCGTTAAGATCGAGAGATAGGAGCCTACGTTCTTTGAATCTAAGTGTGGCTTGCTTAGTTATTATTACTGAAAATACAGTAACAGTTAAATCCTCTGTTAACTGTAGATAGGTTATTGAAATCGGCCATTAAAAGTAAATAGGGACTAGTGGCGACAGGAGTTTTGGAACAAATAAGCTCAGTCGCAACTTCTCCTTTCCTATAACGTTGTGTGATGATTTTGGCAACCCTACCTGCAAGGAGTCGTAGTGCCACACGGTGGCCTGCAGGCTTCTGTTGGTGATGACTTCTAGAGGCAGCCGGTACTCCAGCATCTCCATGAACGAGGGGTGGGAGTTCCGTTTCAACACTCGCGTCTTTCGCTTCGTTGCTTTGGTTGGGTCCGGCACTAAGTACACCTGGAAAATATATGTGGATAAAGTAGTTATGATGATGGCTATTAACAAAGAATTCTTTTATCATAATACGCAAATTGGCGTTGATCACAAAAGTTGTGTTAAAATTATAAAATTATAAAATTTTGATCGAATGTTTGTACCTAACTCCGACTTTTGCCAAAATACAAACTCTTAAAGATTGGAACTTATACTCGGCAATAAAGAGAGCAAGATCTTAAAAAGTAACGAATTTAGAAATTAAGTGGCCATTTAAGTATCTTAGTACTAAACATATTTCTATGTGATTTATTTCATTTGTGATAGGATAATTTACATGAATTAAAAACAAAAGAAGTGTAAATAATTATTTAAAAAAAAACAGGATTAATTAATCACATTTTTGAAATGACCGCCATTCGCGGTTACACAGGCTAGGGCTCTGAAAGACATTCTGTCTGCTGTTTATTCCCGATAAGTTCACAGCTATTTCAGTCCAACCAACCAATGGAGACATTACCACACTCGGGGTGGTAGTGCGGGTGCCGAGGTTACCCTCTCTACCCGAGCAAGTCTCAAGGGGACATCAGTCCCCCGGTTATTTTTCGGCGACCGTTTGGTCTGCCTACGAGTTTTGGACCCCTGATGGTCGGGGCCATGGGGTCGCCTTAGGCGATCTCCCCCCCTTACCATTGGGTTGGACTTGGCTTTGCTCCTCACAGTGTCACTCCCCGTGATTTTGGCCGAACAGGTGAGCGCAGGGGTTTCTTCGCGCCGGTCCGAGCGTCAGGCCCTACCGGGTTAATCCACGTTGGTGGAAGCCCAGCAGGAGCCGACAGCGATCGGGACCGACGACTTAGACCCCTTGCTCTTCCTTGGCTTGGTCTGGAATGGTGGGCTGGCGCAACCTCGCGTCCCGTCGATCCTTCCTAGTGTGGCAGCAGCCTAAATCGAAATTAATTCGGTTAGGCCGGCCAGCACCGTGGGTGTTGGGTCCTTGCCTTCCGTGAGGTCAACAAGGACCCCTTGCAGGACGCGGATGGCTATGACGAGGACATCATGGCCTCTGTTGGCAGCCTTCGCCCTTCTTCCCCTCTCCTCAGTGTTGTTACACTTCAGAGCGGGGGCAGCGACCGGCTTGCTTCTTGGGTTTGTCGCGGCGGTCGAAGGGGCCTCTTCTCCATGTCTCGGGCCCTCGGGCTTGGGTCCTCTCTTCCGGTGTCGAGGCCTCTTGCGCTTTGTTGTTGTACCGCGTGGCGGAGGGTCGTTAGCCGCGGCCATGAGCGACCCTTTTGATGGGTCACCCCTGTCCGGCTGTTGTTCGGTCCCTTTCGTCCCCGTGGCACAGGTTTTCTTAGTTTTTGATGGCCTCTTGTTGGTATTTTTCCTCCTGTTGTGCCTTATGCGCTCCTCTTCCCTCCTGGCAGGGCACGCATGGTAGTTTGCTGGGTGGGGGCCCGCACAATTCGCGCAGGTCGCCTTCTCTTCCCTTGGCCTCGTGCATTTGTGGGCGAGGTGAGGTCCACCACAGCGCACACATGCCACTTGACGGTGACAGTTGTGCGAACTGTGGTGGAATTTCTGGCATCTATGGCACTGGGCCGGCCTCCTCTTCCCTCGCCAGGCTTCTATTTTGGTACCGGGCATACCCATGAAGTTCTTTGTTTCATATATGCCCGGTAGTAGTCCCTCGGTCCTTTTCAAAATTGCAAGGAATATGCATCCGGGCCTCCCTCTGCGGCCTCGGATCGACCGTACATGCTCCGTTGTAAAGCCCATCGCGAACAACTCTTCCTCGATGTCCTCCGGATCGGTGTCGACCGGAAGTCCCTTAATGGCGACTTTGGCGCTCCTCTCCTCGGGCACCGAGTACGAGTGCCACGATAGGCTTTCCGTCTTCTCCAGGGTGGAGAGGTATTCCTGGAGGATACGGTATTCCTCTCCATCCTGTGGTATAAAGCGCACACCTTGCCCATAGGTGCGCGCATTGGCTGGTCTTCCTAGTAATTCCTTAATGGCCTTTAGATGGTGAGGCCATTTTGGGAATCTGTCCACTATCAGTGGCGGGTAACGCTTATCCCGTGATGGTGGTGCCTTATCTTGTAGAATCGGCGGCGTCGAGTCTCTGGGGTCCTCACCGACTGTACTAGGGACCTCCGTTGGGGGCACGGTTTCGGTCTCCTGTATCAACGGTGATGGGTCGTCTGGTTCTGCAGGTGACTCGAACACGGTCGTTTGCGACTCATCCTCTTCTTCGTTGTTCCATTCCAACCTCCTTATCCAAGATAGGAATGGGGGCCTTGCAAGTGGTGTGCTATCGCCGGCTGCTGTTCTCGGATCTTGGCGAGCAGTTTTTCGGCGGAATCCTTCTAAGTCTTCCACCCTTCTCCGCTTTGCCGCTCTAGAGATATTTTGCAATAACTCGTCGAACGACTCTTCGTCGAAGGGGGAGTCTGACATACTTTCTGAGAGGGCCTCGATGTCTTCTGGCGTAACCCGCATGTCCTCCAGGAAACGGATGGCTTTTTCCGGGGCGCGAGCTTCTGGTGATGCAACTGAGTACATCGCCGACGCCATCATGTCGTATCTTGTCCTCTCAGTGGGATCGCTTGCTGGGTTAGTGTAACTAATCTGAGTTGGTATCGATTGTTTCACTTCCACATCCTCTTCTGCGTTGGGCTGCTGCTTTCGGCTAGGACGCGGTGCTCCTTTCCGTCCACAACCCCGGTTCCCGGCGCTCGAGCCCTGGCCGGCCTGGCTAGGGCGAGTGCCTGAGATTGACGCGGGGGCGGGCGTACTCGATGACCCCGTCGCTAGTTGCGCATCCTTCCTTGTTTTCGTCATAGTGCGAAAGAGATAGTGATATCACTTTTCGCAACTACCCTCACTTCACTACTTTTTCCGGTTGCACAGCTGAGCTAAGCTCCGCGCGGAACGTAATCGTACACGACGCGGTGCGGACTGTATTCGCGACTGGACTTCTACTCGCGGGATTTCTTGCGAACTTCGGGGCGAAGTCACAAGGAATCTACGGCACTGTTTACTCACGCGCTGAATTGCAACGAACTATCCCACTTAAAAATCTCAATCAATCAAAGGGGAAGTCCGACCGAAGTCGGAATTACGGGCCTCGGGTTAAACCCATTGCCCGGGCAGTCTCGAGGCTTGCAAAGAGCCAAGGAAAATGAGGGGGTGGGCCGATCGTTTGAAAGGCACCACAGGTGTAGCCCCGTGAGGGGCTGGGGTGGAGGCCCTGAAAAGGGCCCCCGCCTTTGATTGAAACTCCCCGCGAGTTCCGCACCTCTTCACACCGTCCGAGCGTCAGGCCCTACCGGGTTAATGCACATTGGTGCAAGCCCAGCAGGAGCCGACAGCGATCGGTACGGCGGCTAAGCGGCGCTCACTCAAGCGGGGTGCGTTGTACGGTGGTAAACTTTGCCTACGGAATACGTGCATTCGCTGTAGCGTTGGTGAGGTGGTAGAGCGGCGGAGCGTAGTCCTAACGCTGCTTTCTTCCCCCCGTGACACGACGGGCCCGCGTCCGAGCCGGAATAGCCGTAGCTAGGTCCGCTAGTCCCGCCAGTACTTCGGGGGTGGAGTCCCGGCCCTCCGTGATGGCGACCAGGACACCCTGCAGCGTCTGGATAGCCCTGATAATGGGATCCCGACTCCCTCCGCTCGCCTCCGCCCTTCCTCCCCTCCCCTCCGCGTTAAAACGCCTCGGGGAGAGGGCAGCGACCGGCTTTCCTTCTTGTGTTCGAGTGGTGCTCGCTGGAACAGCAATCGATGAAACGGCGGCCTCAGGGGCCGCAGCGCTGGTTTGTGGAGCCTCGGGCTTGGTATTCCTTCTCCTGCGCCGCGGCTTCCTGCGCTTCGTAGAGGCGCCGCGAGGCAAGGGGTCGTTCGCCGCAGCCATTAGCGACCCTTTTGACGGGCCTCCCCTGGCTTGCATCCGATTATTGCCCCTGTCTCTAGCGACGCCGGCGTTCTTGAGTTGGGTCTTCCTAGTTATAGTGCGCGCCTCCTTCAATCTATCTGGACACGCACTATAGTTGGCCGGGTGGGGGCCACCGCAGTTGGCACAAGTGGCTGGCTCCTCCCGGGGTCTCGAGCATTCGTGGGCAGGGTGGGGTCCGCCACAGCGCACACAAGCCATCTTACGATGACAATTGTGTGAGCTATGACGGAACTGTTGACACCGATAACATTGTGCCGGTGTCGGCCGCCCCTTCCAGGGGACTATCTTTGTGCCGGGCATTCCCATAAATTCCTCTGTTGAGTATATGCCCGGCAGGAGTTCCTTTGTCCTCTTCAAGATTGCCATGAATATACCGGGTCGTCCCCTTCGACCTCGGATGGCTCTGATGTATTCCGGCATGTGACCCATCGTGCGCAGCTCCTCGTCTATTTCCTCCGGAGTGGTGTCTGCCGGCAGTCCCCGGATGGCAATTTTGGCACTCCGCTCCTTCGGCAACGTGTAGGAGTGCCACGATAGGCCCTCTGATTTCTCTAAGACGGAGAGGTATTCTTGTAAAATCCGGTACTCCTCCCCGTCTTGCGGCGTAAAACGCACGCCCTGCCCGTAGGCGCGCGCGTTCGCTGTCCTTCCCAGTTTTTCCCGGATCGCCTTAAGATGTTTCGGCCAGCCCGGGAATTTATCTACCACTATCGGCGGATATCGCTTATCAGATGGTGGTAGGGGGGTCTCTTTCCTTGCTTGTTTGCATGTTTCGCTTGCTTTTGATGCTATAGGCTCTGTGGATAGCATGGGGGCCTCTGTAGGGGACACAGTGGGGGACCCCTGCTTTTCCGGTGGCGGCGTCTTTTTGGTCGCAGTGCGCTTCCTGGGGGGCGTGTTCTCATCCCCGCTTGAGTCCAACACTCCCATTCGGGGGAGCCAGGATAAAAACGCTGGTCTGGCTACTGGAGTCTCTTCTCCTGCTGCTATGCGGAGGCTTTGCGGGCTTCGCCATCTATAATTAGCTTCCTCGCTATCTCTTCGCCGCTTAGCACTTCTCGATACGCTTTTAAGCATCTCTTTGAAAGCTTCTTCGGCGAATGGGCTTCTTTTCTGTATTTCAGATAGCTTCTGAATCTCTTCAGGGGTGACTCGCATGTCCTCAAGGAACTGGTCCGTGAACTCTGCGAGTCTCTCCGGGCTGCTGGCTGCGATGAGCGAGTCCACAATAGCATTGTGTCTCGCTCTCTCGGCGGCATCGCTATCTGAAGAGGGGATTGTCAATCTACCCTCCTGTGGCAATGGTGTTAGGAGGATGTTTTGTATCCTCCCCTGCGCTTCTGGTGACGTATAGGGGCTGCTATTCGACTCAGAGGGGTCCCGCTGCTTCGGTGAGGGGGCGGGCTGCGTCCTGGCAGGGAGCGCCTCGCGTCCCGTTCCGGCGGCGGCGGAATCCTCGTCTGAGTTGTTGCTGCGACGTGTCCGTGAGACATCGAAGTGAGTTCGCTCAGGGCTCGAGTCCGGGGTTGCCATCGGACTGGCTCGGCTGGCGAACTGAATCGACGACGATCGACGAAACGGCAGCATGGTTGGTCTCAATCTTCCGTCCTTCATCCTCCCAATTCTGCGCCGAAATGTGGGTAGATGAAGAAACGCGTGGGCGTAGTTACTAACGCGTGCGAGCGAGATGGTATGCGCGTCGCGGAGTTCCTACAAACGGGCAGCGGCTCTTAGGCGTTTTCTAGCACCCTTCACCTACGAAGGGCACCTAGAAAAACGTAAGGCGCTAACGCGGAAACGTAACTACGAACGATCTGATAGGCGTACTGTTGCAAGCTAGCTAGTATAAGACCCACTAGTTGCCAAAGAACGAAACTCCAAACGAACTCCATAATTTCGTTTCAAAACCGATCCCTGTTTATCCCCCGGGCGTTACTAGATAGAGAGCCGCGCGATTTTAGCCCAATATCGATCTAATTTTCACTTTGGCTGACCTAGTTTTTCCGGATTTTCTTTATTATACTTAAAACCCTTATGTACATGCTATACATCTTCGTAATCGTATTTTCAAGCTCTATCCAATCATGCAACTTACATTAATATAGCTTTACAATATAAAAAGTTATTACAAGAAATATACAAAAAGTACGAGCAATTTTGACAATTTTACCTAAACATTTCTTATTTTCTTCTAAGTCCTATACCTAATCCTAAAGAAATGTATCTCAAAATAATCCTTACGACCTATTCTATCGAATTACATAACAATTAAATACTTAAACATATAAATAACCTATCAAAATACGTAAAAACATGCTATGCAAAGTCGTCATATCAAAACACTTATACAAAGGAGGCTAAATCGACTAATAAACAATGTTTCATGTAACCTACAATGTTAATTCTTATATAAAACAATTAAACTTAATAATAAAACTTATTTGGGAACTAGCCTAACTACGTATATGATTTACTTGTCGTTCTTAGTCGCCGACATCCTCCCCCTCGTGCGTAGCACCAACTCCTGGCCCGGCGACTCCGTGCTGCTCGTGGTCCGGTGCGATGACCGCTTTCCCGCAGTCTGGCTCGCTGGTCGCTCCGTCGTTGCTGGCTCGGATGACCGCTCGTTCCCCATCGCGTTGCGCCGGCACCAGTAGCACCACCTTGGAGCAGGGACGTTTCAGGACGCCCCCCGTCGTGCGCACCTCCAGTACTCGGATGCGTCCGTCGGGCCCAGGGTAGGTTCGGACCACCTCACCCCTCGGCCAAGCACCTCGTGGCAGCGTGGAGTCCACTATGAGGACGGTGTCCCCACACTGCAAGTTTCTTGTAGCAGCTCTCGCGTCGACTCTTCTCGGGATCAGAGTTGGAAGGTACTCTTTCACCCATCTGCTCCAGAAGTGGTCGGCTAGTCGCTGCGCTGTCCTCCATGTGCGCCGGCCGGTGAGGTCTTCGTCGGTGAATGTTCCCAGTCTTGTGCCACAGGACCTCCCAATTAAAAAGTGATTGGGAGTGAGGGCCCCTTCTTCGTTGTCTTCGTCGGCTTCGATGAGCGGTCTTGAGTTCACCAGGTGCTCCGCCTCCAATATTAGAGTGTGCAGGACTTCTTCTTTGGGTTGCCTTTCCTTGAGGGTTACTGCCAGGGCCGTTTTGATGGATCGGACCAGGCGTTCCCATGCTCCCCCCATGTTCGGAGCCCCAGGTGGTATGAATTTCCACCGGATGCTCATCTTCTCCGCTGCGGTGATGAGATCTTCATTGTTGAGGTTAGCGAACGCTTCTTGAAGTTCTTTGTTGGCTCCCACGAAGTTGGTACCGTTGTCACTGAAGATTGTCTTCGGCATTCCCCTTCTTGCCACCATTCGTCGTAGTGCCAGGATCATGGAGTCTGTTGATAGGGATGCGGCCAATTCCATGTGGACCGCTCTCGTAGTGAGGCACGTGAACAGCGCGCCCCATCTCTTCTCACGGCGTCGACCCACAGTGATGTTCATGGGCCCGAAGTAGTCCACGGCGGTGCAAGTGAATGGCGGTTCTCCATGTCGCAACCTTTCTTCCGGGAGGTTCCCCATCGGTTGTAGCTGCGGCGCTCCGCGGTACACCCTGCACCATTGACAGCGATGAACGATCGACCTCACCGCAGACCGCAGCCCCAGGATCCAGTAGCGCTGCCTCAACTCGTTGATCACCGTCGCGTGGTTACCATGGTTGAATCGTTCATGGTAGTGAGCGATGAGCAGCCTGGTGATGTGGTGTTTGCTGTCTAACACCACGGGTTTCTTTTCTTGCCGAGTGTATGTCGCTGCGTCGATTCTTCCCCGTAGCCGTAGTAATCCGTTTTCTTTGACGACGTCGATTTTCTTAAGTCGGCTATTTTTCTCGAACGGTTTTTCTTTTTCGACGCAACGTATTTCTTCGTGAAAGCTTTCTTCTTGGCTTCTTTGTAGCAAAATGTTTTCGGCTCTTCTTATCTGATCGGGGTTGAGAGGGATGAATCTTCTTTCTTGGGTTCTCTTTCCCACAGGCTTCGCCACCACCTTGCGTTTCTTATGGTTTTTCTTCCAAGTGGGATCTTGACGCTCGGACTTGCGGGACACGTTCATTACAGGCTTCCCTCTCCGGCACAGGTCGACGAATTGTAGTACCCTCGCGGTCGCTCTCAGTAGTCGAGTCCATCTTGAAAACTTCACCGGGTTCGGAGTCGCGTGTCGGTCGACGGGCTTGGTTGCCCCCACAGTCGATTTTTCTTTTTCTTCACCCGTGAAGTCTGACTTGAAGGCGCGCGGTCTCGGCCAATCTTCTTCTTCTTGTGCCAGGAACGGAGGCCCGTTGAACCATCGATGTCCTCTTCCGAAGTCCCTGGGCACGCCCCTCGTCGCGTCGTCGGCTGGGTTGTGAGCTGTAGGTACCCAGCGCCACTCTTGAGGCTTTGTTGTGTCTTCGATCTCCGCCAATCGGTGTGCTACGAAAGGCTTGAAGGTCCTGGGGTCGGTCTTGATCCAGGACAGCACCGTGCTTGAGTCGCTCCAATACGTTTTCTTTGCGATCTTGATGTCGAGCTCCTCTTCAATAGATCGCGCCATCCTGGACCCCAACAACGCTGCCTGCAGCTCCAATCTGGGAATAGATAGAGGTTTTAATGGGGTGACTCTTGCTTTCCCTGCTAACAGTGTCACTCGATATCTATTCTGTTCGTCGTGTTGCCTCAGGTAGACCGCGCAGGCGTAAGCTTCTTCGCTGGCGTCGACGAATATATGAAGCTCCCCCTCGGTGTTAGACTGCGCGACGCACCTCGGTACCCGAAGATCTCTTAATAGCTGCAGGTTGTCTAAGTAGTTCCCCCAGGCCTCGTTGTCTTCCGGCGTGATGTGATCATCCCATCCGACTCCACTCCTCCAGATACTTTGGATAAGCTTCTTTCCCTGGATCAGTACCGGCGATGCTAGGCCTAGTGGGTCGAATGTGGACATCACGGCGCTGGTGACCTCCCGCTTGCTCGGAGTCCTCTTGCGCTCGACAACTTCTTCATGCACGTTGCGAAGACACGTTCTGAAACCAATCTCATCGCCTCCCGTGAACCACCTTAAACCCAAGGTTTTTTCTTCTTTAGTCCCCAGTTCGACTTCGTGATTGTTTCCCTCCGGGGTGAGTCTTCTTATTACTCCTTCGTGGTTGGATGCCCATCCCCTCAGCTCGAATCCGGCCTTCCTATGGATGAGGTCCACCTGGCTGGCTATCTCGACCGCTTCTTGCTCCGACCCGAAACTGTGAAGGTAATCGTCCATATAATGATTGCGCTCAATAGCCCTTGCCGCTTCGGGGAATTCTTCTCTGTGTTCGGTCGCGTTCTTGTTCTTCACGAAGATAGCAGCGCTCGGAGAGCAGGCGGCGCCGAAGATAACTGAAGTCATCCTGTACTCCTTCGGCGGCCCGCTCCGTTGGTTCCCCCTCCACAGGAAGCGAAGGCTGTCCCGATCCTTTTCTCGTATTTTCACCTGTAAAAACATTTCTTTAATGTCGGCTACCACGGCGATAGGCTTCTGACGGAACCGTAGTAATACTCCGAATAGTGATTGCAATAGGTCCGGTCCCGGCAGCAGCGCGTCGTTAAGACTCTTTCCTTGATGCTTCGCGGCGGCGTCGAACACTAATCTTATTTTCTTCTTAGTGGGGTGCGTAACGGCGAAATGAGGCAGGTACCATTTCTTCTCCGACGTGGATTCGTGTTGTACTTCTTCGGCGTACCCACTGTTGAGAAGATTCTTCACTTGTTCTCCGTATTCATGCTTCAGTGCCGCGTCCCCGTCTAATTTCTTCTCAATGTTTCTTAACCTGCTCTCAGCTTGTTTGTAATTGTCCGGCATTTTTTCTTCTTCATTCCTCCATAGTAAGCCGGTTTCGAAGCGCCCATCTTCTAATCTCTTCGTCGATTCTTCGAGGATTGCCAGAGCCCTTTCTTCTATGTCCGTGGTCGGTCGTCGTGGCTGGATTCCCAATGCTTCCACGGCGAAGTGATCCTTGATGATTTTGTCTAATTCCTCTTCTTTGGTAGACACGTGCGCGCAGGTTACGAAGTTCACAGGCCTCGATGCTGCTCCGTCGGACCCATGTAGCACCCACCCTAGGTAGGTCAATGATGCTGCAGGTTGACCTCTTTTCCCCTTGCGCGTGGTTCTGGACACGATGAGCTCCCAGTTGTCTTGACCGATCAGCAACTTAGGTGACTCTTCTTCATAGTACAGTTGGCTTGACATCGGCTTGAGATGAGCACATTCTTCGATTCTTCTTTTTTCCAGTCTCTGGGGTGTCAGGTTGATGTCGTCTATGGTGCGTGCCCCGGAGATGGTCCTCTTCCTGGTCTGGTACAGTCCCTTGATCTTCATGTTAATCTTCATGGAGTCCCCTTTGGTGATCGTCTTGCCGCCCACTGTTTCCAGGGTGAGCGCGTCCATGGGTCCCTTGAGGCCGATTTGTCTCGCGACCGCAGAGTCGAGAAGCGTGACGGTTGACCCCTCATCCAGCAACGCGAGGATCCTGGCAGCCCCCTTCGGTCCATATACTTCGACAGGAACCATCTTCAAAAATGCCTTTGCTGTCCTTGCCGTGTTCACTGAAAGCATAACATTGTTAGCGACTTCTTTCTTCTCTTCGGGCTTCGGGCATTCGGGCCCCCGGTTCTCATGAAGCACGAAGTGATGCCATCTCTTGCAAACTTTGCATGGAGGTCGCCGACAGGTTTCCTTCCGATGTTTCCCTTGAAGGCATCTGAAACACAGTTTTGACTTGAAGGCTACTTCCCACCTTTCCTTTGTTGGTAATTGAAGAAACTTGCGACACTCGTAGAGGTGATGATCGTTCTGGCAATGCGGACAGGAGGCTTTCTTTTCTTCGACTTGTTCGGACGTGGTGTGTGCGAATTGGCGTCGAGGAGGCTGCCGCTGGTGCGAAGTCTCTTGCGCCGCGTAAGGTCCACACCGGTCCGCTTCCCTGTTGAGAAACTTCATTAGTAGTACCAGATCGGGATCTTCATCTTCTTTGTCGGCGGCGAAGTCGTACCACCGATACCGTAGCACCGCCGGCATCTTGTCCACTATGGTCTTGACCATTTCCGGCGAGTGTAGATACTGCGGTCTTCGTAGCCCCCGTATTGTCGCGACAGTGTTGTTCACTTGACTGGCGAACACGCAGACGTCGCGCGCATTTTCATTGATCCTTGGTAAGTTCTTCACTTTTTCTAACTCCATCAGGATCAGGGCTTCTGGTCTTCCGAATCTTCGACGAAGAGCTTCTATCACTTCTTCAGGTGGGCACTCCGAATACAAGAGACTCTTCACTGCCTCTCGCGCTGTGTCCTTGATCGACCGCCGCAGCCGCGCCATGTTTTGTGCATCCGTAAATAGCGGGGCGGTGTCTTCGTAAACAGTCCTGAAGGCGATCCAATCTTCGCTTCTTCCGTCGAATCCGGGTAAATCGTGTACGTAGTTAGGCTGTGACGCGGTTATGTTCCTCGGCGCCACGTTGATAGCCTTCATGATGGCCTCAGCGAGTTCCCTAGTCCCATTGGTTGATGGTTCCGCTCGGTCCTCTGGCTTGACGGTGGTGGCTGGAGGTTGACTGGCCTGCCCCTTCCCGGACGAGTCCAATCGCTGCCCACCTTCGGACGCCTCCCCTTGTTGCCCCTTCCCGGACATCTGATCCACCGTTGACTGCACCCAGGTTTGGACGTTGGCGTTCCATTCTTCATTCTCATCTTCAACCTCGGACTCTTCATTTTCAGCTTGGACTAATTCCCATTTCGTCTTGGCGAGTTCCGCTGCTGCTTTTGCTTCTTCAAGGTGCCGTCGTGCCAACTCCAACTTCGCTTCTAATTCCCGTCGCTTCGTCGACTTCACGGAGCGCGTCTTCTTTGCTGCGGTTGCAGCAGCTGGAGCAGCAACAACGGTGTCTTCGTTTGCCTCGGAGCCCGACGTGACCCTAGACTCGTATGACGTGGTGAGTGTACCTTCTGTAGTAGTACCGGAGGTTCCCGTCGTACCCGAAGTGTCAGTTGTCCCCTGTGCTTTTTCCGTGCGGTGGGGCTCAGTCGACTCGTTCGGTGGCGAGTTTCCCCTCTGGCTCCTGGTGACTGGCATGGCGGCGCTGATGTCCCGTAGTATGCGAAGAAACACGAAATCCGGCTCTCGAAGGACCAGCAGATGTCGCGGGGCGTGCTTGGCGGTCAGGTACCACCACCTCTTACCGCGACCTTATTGTGCGAGCGTAGTGTGTTCGG
>DWQA01000007.1:0-12571 GCA_018252375.1 Zera sp. Burns01DHJ02
CTGCTACAACCTCTTCAGGGAAGCCCAGCTGTATACACTATGCCGGTTGGTATTTTTTTTTCTTTATTCTTTTATTAGTCTGGATATACAAGGGTTGAGGATTATTGTCCAAGACTTTTAGGCGACGGTTATATTTTATATATCCGTCTGCCTGTCGTTTAAATTTTTTGAGAAATAATCTGTATTAAAATGTAACTACGGAACCGTTTTTGGCATCAATTGTAAAGTAACTATGAAATCCTATGTTCTATAAATAAACCTCTCTAAATTTTTGTCTATGCCAGACTACTTTTGTGGCGTTTTTCAGCCGATACCTTAAGAACACTAAAAAAACATATACAGACATGAAAAATGGTTTTGTATTAATTTTGTGCCGTTTTTCAGAGCACCGGTGGATAATCATTTAGGTTAACACAAAATGCACAATGATTAAAAAATACACACGTATGTAAACGTACAAATTGGAAATTGTAATTCAAAATTATGGCAACCCTTCTTGAGGTGTTGGCCATTCAATCATTAGTGATCGTTGATTATCTGTGATGCAGAGTCGAAGCGCATCGAAGCGTCTTGAAACGTAGTATTAAAACACATATTTCTAATCCGATAAAAATGCGTTTTGACTCTGCTCCAGGAGCCTTATTCAATATGACCATATATCACATATCGCGCTTGTTTTGTGGAAATACAGTGACATCGCCGTGGAACGGTATTCTGTATGTCAGTGTCAGATAGAAAAGAACGGAATGCATTGGTCATACTGAATAAGGCAGTATGAATCGACCCTTACACTTTACTGTCTAACACACGATATCAATATTGTAAAATGACAATGTCATTCGTATCAAATAACCTTGATGTTAAACCATATTTGATTGTTGGGACACAGGAAAGACTGTTTCACGACAGAATACTTCAAGGGCTGCGTCGAAGTCCTACAAGAGACAGACGAGCTCGAACTCTTCAAGACGTATATAAAACAGTTACACGGGGCGGATCCTGGGATTTAGGTACCATTGAGTTTGTTTTTTTTCTATTTTATTTCTTATCTTTATAAAAATATTTATTTTTTTTCTTTAAACTATTCACATTTAATAATTTTCATAATATAATAAACCCAATTAAGAAAACTTAAATTTATAAGTAATTCTTAATATTTAAATTGTAATAAATACAATTTAATTCGCCTAAATATTAATATTTATAAATTTAATTTTTTATTTAGAAATACTTTAAATAAAATTAAAAATAATATTTAGCGGATTCATTGTACTAATAACAATAATTCGTTTTTTATTTATTAAAAAACATTTAAAACTTTATATCTAAGTGAATAAACACTATAAAAAGCCGGCCTAGGCAAGCGCATTATTAGGGCGTGAGGAAATATGTAAATAGGCGTTGGTTGTTGTGAAATAACTAAACGATAGTGGTGATAAGTGCAAAGTCAACATCGAACCACAATAAATATAGAGATGGACACTTTATAAATAAATTTGCGATAGATTTACTTCTTAGAAGTGACAGCGGTTTAAAAACCACAAAGTCAGCACTAGGCTTTTCAAAGTGCGAGTGAATTTATTTTAAAAACTGAACGTAGTCTTAGTTGACAGTGGATGAAAAGGTATAGCTATACGGCATTTTCTGTCTAAATACGAAGTAAATAACAGTATATATAAATAATTTATTACTATATAATCATTTATTTTATATCTCAAATTTACTTTATAAAATTATCTAAAAGAAAAATACTTATTATTCTTTTCTTCTTTTTTCTTGCAAAATAAAAAATACTAACTATCAAAAATTAGTATTTTAACAGGAGAATACAATTTAATGTATCTAAAAATATTATAACAAAAAATGAGATAAAATATATATAGCCAAAGGAGTAAACACAAATGAAAAAAATATTATCGATTTTATCAACAATATCTTTATCTACGATAATATCAACTAATATCATCGCTTGTAAAAACCCAAATACAAATAATAAAAATAACAAACCAATAAAACAAGAATTCATTTTACAACAACCACAGAAAAATAGTAATTGAGAATTATTAACAGATAAATATATTCAAAGAGATACTGGATGATATATTATTTTTTATAAATGATTTGGAGAATTTAATATTATCAAAGTAGATAGTTCAAAAGAATTTGGAAATGATATAAGAAAAATTATAGATAATACAATTAATGATTATGAAAATATTAGAGTTTATAAATGAAAATTAAATAATGAACCAACAAATTTACCAAAAATAAATATATCAACTGGTGAAATAACTGATTGGAATGAAAAATAGAATCTTAATAGATTCTATTTTTATTTTTTAAAACATTCTGGTAAGTTTCATAAACACAATTAATAAAAATGTATTTGTAATGACAATATAAAAATCTAAATTAAATTTTCATATTTCAAATGTTTGAGCAAAAAAACTATATGTCGTTTGAAATAATTTACCAACACCACTAGCTAACTCGTTTGCTTGTTTAATGCCCGGAATATTATTTACAATTCATATTGCACCATTTTTGATATGACAAACCATATCGTATCACTTACAATCTGAAACATATTCATTTCATCATTGTCCTGTTGGTTTATCAACAAGACTAGTTAAATCTTTTCAGTTATAAATTCCGAAATTAAAATCGTAGTAATGATAAAAATCATTTTCTTTTTGAGCTTGCAATTCAAAAACTCCATACCCTACTTTTTGAATTGATAAATCTTTATATCTTAATTTATATTTTTCTTTTACTTCATCATCAAATAAATAATTTGCAGTATTATAAACTCTAAAATCATTAAAAACTGAATAATCAAAATTAAACACTCGCCCATATTTTGTTTGATAAAACTTATTAGCATGTGATGAATAAATTTTTACATCTAAATTTTTATACTTATCTGAAAAATAAAAATACTTCGGAAAAATTTTAAAACCATTACTTACTAACAACCCAAATTTTTTTTGATAACCTTGAATATAAGTTTCATTTTCTAAATCAAATATTGTTCGTAAATAATTTTTATAAAAATCATCCATTATTTTAAAACTACTATTTAAAATATTTTTTCATTGTAATTTAAATTCAATTTCATCTTGTTGTTCTTGTTGAACTTTATTATTACTAACATTATATAATTTAACAACGGATAAAAAGTTATCTGCTTTCAACCCTAAAAAATTTACAACCACCGTATCATAAGTTAAAAAATCAAGATAACCCGCTTGCATAAAAGCACCACGATTTGTAAACATTGGTATTAAAGCGTTTGAAAAAAATTGTTTTAAAAAAGCATTAATATAAATTAAACCTTCTAAATATTGATAATTATATTTAACTTTATTTTGATAAACAAAATTATCAATTCTAAAATCTCACAACGGATTTAAATTTTCATCATCAAAAACACTCTGTTGAAAATAAAAACTAAAATTTAATTTATTATCTTCATATTCATCATTTAAATAATGTAGTAATGAAATATTACCTGCTCTAATAATTTGTTGCTGATTTATCGTTAAAATCATTCGATAAACTACTTTTTTTCTTTTGTCTTTATCAACTTCGTTAATAATTTCAAAGTCAAAAATTATTTTTTGTGTTCCACTAATATCTAAATTTTCATAATTAGCACTACCACCTTGTTGTACCCGAATATTTTCTTTAATAACTTCATCAGCAATATCTCACATAAAATTAATTTCATTACCAGATTCTCAATCAGTTATTTCACCAGTTTTTTCGTTGATAATTGGTTCTTTAGGTTTATTAAGTATATTTCAAAAATAAACTGGTTGTGTTTTAACTCAATTATTAATTAAATCTACTCCTATTTCACTAAATAATGGAATCATTTTTAATCTCCATTTTCCAGAGAAATCTTCGTATCAAATTGTAAAATAATATTTACTATCAATTTTATTAATTACTGTATTTTTATCAACTAATTCTCAATTATCTTCATTAAATTTAACTTGTTGTAAATCTTTAATGCTTTGCTGCATTCAAGTTGCTTTACCACTACCATCATATTTTTTAAAATACGTATACATAAAATTTGTTAAATCTTTTAAGAAAAATTTTTTATCAACACTATAAAATCTGTCTAACTTATATTGCTTAACATAATTATCTCAATTGCGATATAACTCTAAAAATTTATCACTAGGCTTATCAAAAACAATTCCAGTTGCATAACTGTCTTTTAAAAAATCCATATATCAATTTTCATTATAAGTTAATGACCTTGAAGTTTTCAAAGTTGGGTTAACAAAATAATTTGTATCACTTCAATTTTCAAAAAAACTGCTTCGTAAGAACATTGTGTTAATAAAATCTTCTTCATTAATTTTAAAATCAGTACTACGATTTTGTCGATTAACATTTTGAATATGTGTCTCACTTGTTTTTAAAGTCGTAAAAGCCGTTAAACCATAAAATGGTATAATTATCCCAATAAAAATTATTATAATAGCTCACAAGCCTATTAATGACTTTCTCATTTTACTAACCCACTTTATCGTTAATTTTTAATTTTATATTTATGTTTCTATATAAATTAATTAAATTTATTTTTTTAGTTAAAAAAATTTTTAGTTTGATTTTTAATTTTAAACAGTTAGGAAATTAAAAAAACCAAAAAATAATATTTAAAAGAAAAATTAATCTAAATTATATTAGTATTAAGTTTATTTATGTTATCATTAATCAAGTTTATAAGTTTTATGTTTAAATTGTTATGTTATACAACCAATCTACTTTATTGCATTTATTAAGTTTTAAAAAATATAAAATAAATTAACTTAACTTTCATATAGAAACATAAACATAAAATTTTATGTTTATGTATTTTTAATTTTAGAATTTACAATTGAAAAGATTTAACAAGTTTAGCTGATAAACCATAAAAATAAGATAAATTGAATAAATACAACTTAAACTATTAATAATTAACTATAAATAATTTCAATTCATATCCTTTTGTCTAACATAAGTTAAATTACTTCAAATAAAAAATTAAATCTATAAATAATTAATATTAATATTTAGTCAGAATTCAAATTGTATTTATCACAATTTAAATATTAAAATTTATTCACAAATTTAATTTTTTATTAAATATTATATAAATTTTAACAATTTCATTTTAACATAAATATAAAAAAAATACTAGTTGAATTCTGACTAAAACTAGTATTTTTTTATTTTACGATTGTCTGAATAGTTTAATTGCTATTCATATATATTATAACAATAAAAATAACATATACAATATAAATCTCAAAAAACTCGCTTCGCTCGTTTTTTTGCTTCGCAAACCAACATTATTTTACTCTATTTTATTCGGATAAATAAAAAAGGCACGACATAAATGTCTGCGTGCACTTTTTATTTCCCCTTTTGTTTTTCTATTTTATTTTTATTTTTACTAAAATATCTATTTTTTTATTTTTTTATATTATAATATAACCAATTAACAAAACTTAAATTTGTAAGTACTTGTTAATATTTAAATTGTGATAAATACAATTTGAATTCTGACTAAATATTAATATTAATTATTTATAGATTTAAGTTTTTATTTAAAAAATTACTTTAAACAAAATAAAAAATTAAAAAATAATATTTAGCGGATTCATTGTACTAATAACAATAATTCGTTTTTTATTTATTAAAAAACATTTAAAACTTTATATCTAAGTGAATAAACACTATAAAAAGCCGGCCTAGGCAAGCGCATTATTAGGGCGTGAGGAAATATGTAAATAGGCGTTGGTTGTTGTGAAATAACTAAACGATAGTGGTGATAAGTGCAAAGTCAACATCGAACCACAATAAATATAGAGATGGACACTTTATAAATAAATTTGCGATAGATTTACTTCTTAGAAGTGACAGCGGTTTAAAAACCACAAAGTCAGCACTAGGCTTTTCAAAGTGCGAGTGAATTTATTTTAAAAACTGAACGTAGTCTTAGTTGACAGTGGATGAAAAGGTATAGCTATACGGCATTTTCTGTCTAAATACGAAGTAAATAACAGTATATATAAATAATTTATTACTATATAATCATTTATTTTATATCTCAAATTTACTTTATAAAATTATCTAAAAGAAAAATACTTATTATTCTTTTCTTCTTTTTTCTTGCAAAATAAAAAATACTAACTATCAAAAATTAGTATTTTAACAGGAGAATACAATTTAATGTATCTAAAAATATTATAACAAAAAATGAGATAAAATATATATAGCCAAAGGAGTAAACACAAATGAAAAAAATATTATCGATTTTATCAACAATATCTTTATCTACGATAATATCAACTAATATCATCGCTTGTAAAAACCCAAATACAAATAATAAAAATAACAAACCAATAAAACAAGAATTCATTTTACAACAACCACAGAAAAATAGTAATTGAGAATTATTAACAGATAAATATATTCAAAGAGATACTGGATGATATATTATTTTTTATAAATGATTTGGAGAATTTAATATTATCAAAGTAGATAGTTCAAAAGAATTTGGAAATGATATAAGAAAAATTATAGATAATACAATTAATGATTATGAAAATATTAGAGTTTATAAATGAAAATTAAATAATGAACCAACAAATTTACCAAAAATAAATATATCAACTGGTGAAATAACTGATTGGAATGAAAAATAGAATCTTAATAGATTCTATTTTTATTTTTTAAAACATTCTGGTAAGTTTCATAAACACAATTAATAAAAATGTATTTGTAATGACAATATAAAAATCTAAATTAAATTTTCATATTTCAAATGTTTGAGCAAAAAAACTATATGTCGTTTGAAATAATTTACCAACACCACTAGCTAACTCGTTTGCTTGTTTAATGCCCGGAATATTATTTACAATTCATATTGCACCATTTTTGATATGACAAACCATATCGTATCACTTACAATCTGAAACATATTCATTTCATCATTGTCCTGTTGGTTTATCAACAAGACTAGTTAAATCTTTTCAGTTATAAATTCCGAAATTAAAATCGTAGTAATGATAAAAATCATTTTCTTTTTGAGCTTGCAATTCAAAAACTCCATACCCTACTTTTTGAATTGATAAATCTTTATATCTTAATTTATATTTTTCTTTTACTTCATCATCAAATAAATAATTTGCAGTATTATAAACTCTAAAATCATTAAAAACTGAATAATCAAAATTAAACACTCGCCCATATTTTGTTTGATAAAACTTATTAGCATGTGATGAATAAATTTTTACATCTAAATTTTTATACTTATCTGAAAAATAAAAATACTTCGGAAAAATTTTAAAACCATTACTTACTAACAACCCAAATTTTTTTTGATAACCTTGAATATAAGTTTCATTTTCTAAATCAAATATTGTTCGTAAATAATTTTTATAAAAATCATCCATTATTTTAAAACTACTATTTAAAATATTTTTTCATTGTAATTTAAATTCAATTTCATCTTGTTGTTCTTGTTGAACTTTATTATTACTAACATTATATAATTTAACAACGGATAAAAAGTTATCTGCTTTCAACCCTAAAAAATTTACAACCACCGTATCATAAGTTAAAAAATCAAGATAACCCGCTTGCATAAAAGCACCACGATTTGTAAACATTGGTATTAAAGCGTTTGAAAAAAATTGTTTTAAAAAAGCATTAATATAAATTAAACCTTCTAAATATTGATAATTATATTTAACTTTATTTTGATAAACAAAATTATCAATTCTAAAATCTCACAACGGATTTAAATTTTCATCATCAAAAACACTCTGTTGAAAATAAAAACTAAAATTTAATTTATTATCTTCATATTCATCATTTAAATAATGTAGTAATGAAATATTACCTGCTCTAATAATTTGTTGCTGATTTATCGTTAAAATCATTCGATAAACTACTTTTTTTCTTTTGTCTTTATCAACTTCGTTAATAATTTCAAAGTCAAAAATTATTTTTTGTGTTCCACTAATATCTAAATTTTCATAATTAGCACTACCACCTTGTTGTACCCGAATATTTTCTTTAATAACTTCATCAGCAATATCTCACATAAAATTAATTTCATTACCAGATTCTCAATCAGTTATTTCACCAGTTTTTTCGTTGATAATTGGTTCTTTAGGTTTATTAAGTATATTTCAAAAATAAACTGGTTGTGTTTTAACTCAATTATTAATTAAATCTACTCCTATTTCACTAAATAATGGAATCATTTTTAATCTCCATTTTCCAGAGAAATCTTCGTATCAAATTGTAAAATAATATTTACTATCAATTTTATTAATTACTGTATTTTTATCAACTAATTCTCAATTATCTTCATTAAATTTAACTTGTTGTAAATCTTTAATGCTTTGCTGCATTCAAGTTGCTTTACCACTACCATCATATTTTTTAAAATACGTATACATAAAATTTGTTAAATCTTTTAAGAAAAATTTTTTATCAACACTATAAAATCTGTCTAACTTATATTGCTTAACATAATTATCTCAATTGCGATATAACTCTAAAAATTTATCACTAGGCTTATCAAAAACAATTCCAGTTGCATAACTGTCTTTTAAAAAATCCATATATCAATTTTCATTATAAGTTAATGACTTTGAAGTTTTTAAAGTTGGATTAACAAAATAATTTGTATCACTTCAATTTTCAAAAAAACTGCTTCGTAAAAACATTGTGTTAATAAAATCTTCTTCATTAATTTTAAAATTATTACTTCGTTTTTCTCGATTAACATTTTGAATATGTGTCTCACTTGTTTTTAAAGTTGTAAAAGCCGTTAAACCATAAAATGGTATAATTATCCCGATGAAAATTATTATAATCGCTCACAAGCCTATTAATGACTTTCTCATTTATTTTTTACCTCCTAACTATATAATGTTTTTGAAATAATAAATCAAACAATATAAATTCCAGAAACAGTTTGCATAACTTCATGTGAAAATAAAACTGCTAACTTACCAACAACTTTTAAAAACCAATCATTAGAATTATATAAATTCATAATAATATTTGTTGCACTTGATAATTGATTAATAAGTACTGTAATAAATCCAGTTCCAAATATTGCAACAGCAACAACTAATAACACTAATTTAATCATTACCTAGTACCTCTCTTAATTTTTGCTTGCTCTCTAATATTTTGTCTATTAACTTCTTTTTTTAATTGTTGTTTATTACTATTCTGATAAGCCTTTTTACCTGCACCGATACCTTTTCTAACGGTTGATGAATATACTTTCGACACACCACTTTTAACCGTTGAACCTAAATCATTATAATTAGTTGATGTTCCGTGAATAACATAAATTGATAAATCTACTACCATTGTAAAAATCAAAACATAAAAAAGTGAAACATCAGTTAAAGGAATTTTAATAACCATCATTAAATCAAAAACCATCATTGCAGTTGTCACGACAAACGAAAATAACTTTTCTCAAACGTCATTGTTAACTTGTTCTGTTAAAAAATTAATCATAATTATTTTTTTCCTTTCTGGTAATTTTCTTTTTCTTTTTTAGGTTCCAAATTTTTTTTCAAAACATCAATATCAAATAAATCAAGTCGTTCTTTATTTGTTAATTTAAAAATATCAACTCAATAAAACTCTTTTTTATTTGTTATCTCATCATTTTTTAAATCACGAATAAAACTTAATCAATAACTATCGTATTTATTCGCAACTTCTAATGGAATAATAATTTTAAAAAATCTAATTCCTAATCCATCACTCGACTTATAACGAGTTCGTTTACCATCAGCCAATCGTTCAACTGATTTTTCTTTTCACGCTTGATAATCAGCAATATCTTGAAAAAATCCCAATGTTAAAATAAATGATTGATTAAAAATTGAAAATAATTTATTTTTACTTCGTTTTGGTTTTTTTAAACTTAATGGTATTAAAATTGAATTTGATAATTGACGAATATTATTTCACAACATTCCTTCTCGTTGTGCCGTAAACAATGCACGATGTTTAAGATGCCTTGCTCCAACAATTCACGGAATTTTACCAGAATGTTTTTCTTTTTCCTTATCAGGACTTGTGCCATCCAAATATAAAAAACTTTCATCAAATAAAATTAAACTATCATCTGGAGGAATCAACTTTTTTCTATCTTTAAAATCTAAATTATTAAAAGTCAAAACCTTGACACCCTCTTCTTCAATTGGATAATTACTATAAATATTTTCTGTTAACAATTTCATAACTTGCGATAAATAAGTTAATAACAATGTCTTACCCATTCCTAATTTACCAACAATAATTGATAACGGACAATCTCAAAGAAGATATATTAAACGAAAAATAGTTAATTGATATTTAATATTTTTTGATAATCAAAAGCAAAAATAAAAAATTTGTGCTGCAAATAAAAATCAATAAAATAATCCTTGATTAAATTTTAATGACAATAAAAAAATAATTACATAAACAAAATTTAAAAATAATAAACTTAAATTTATATAACAAAAATTTTTCATCACAAGAATTAGTTTTTTAATTTTCATTTTCATTTATTCCTTTCAAAAAATATTTATTATGCTTTTACAGTTTTCTCTCCCCATAAATTTAATTCCTAAAAAATGTTATAATTAGTTTGCATAAAAAATATTTTTAAAACATTTTCAAATAGAAAGGAAAATAGAAAGAAAACAAATAAATTATGATAAAAGACATCAAAGAATGTTTAACTCCAATATGAATATCATTATTACCATTTATACAAATAATTGCTTTCTTACATAACCCGTACAAAAGCGCATTTATCTTTTGAGATTGTATAACATGAATAATTAATCTTATACCAACACAAGAAATTGGTAATATACTATGAACAATAATATTTATTGGATTATTCACAAAATTTATCTGTCATATCAATAAAAAATTTTATTAAACTTATGAAGAGAAAAAACCATAAAAGCATTTAAAATCGTCGTCTGTGACGCATCAAAATATTTTTAAAAACATAAACATCAAATAATAGAAAATCAAAATTTATCATCTCTCATTTTAAAATATCCTAATGAACTTAAAAGTCATTCATAATATAAATCATGTTAAAAAAACTATTACAATTCATACACCAATCATTAAAATAAAATAATTAGTTTGTGACAATGATAATGAAATAAAATTTTCTATCTTAAATTTATCTATAAATAAAAATACATTTACAAATAACTTCTGTAATTGTTCTCAATGTTGTCCTATCATTATGAACAAACCATCCTAAAAATTATAAAAATAACTTTTATAAAAACTCCAAAAAACAAAATAAGAAAAAATACAAAAGAAACTGTATATAAAAATTCCGGAGCATTTGAACCAATAATATAAGTTATAAACTTAACTCAATAATCATATAAACTCATATTTTAACTCCCCTCTTCAAATATTTTTAACTCCCCTACCCTTATTTTTCAACGATAGGGGAGTTAAATTCTATGAATGGAATCTAAACAATTTGAGAATTTTATAAAACAGTCATGTTAAAATTCCAAATGCTAACGGTAATAAAATAACTCAGGCTTCTCCCATAAATGCCATCATCTCAGGCATAATTGAAAATAAACCATCTTTAATTTGCACCATTGCTTTTCCAATACCAGAAAAAATTGATGAAACTCCATCTGCCATTGTTTTTGTTTCTGCTAACAAATTCATTATTTTTTATCCTCCTTAATTTCAATTTGTTTTTTCTCTTTTTTCTCTTTTTTAATTTCCAATATTCTACGATAAATTGTTAAACCAATAGCAATTAGAATACCTATAACAATCACAGAAAAAATAATATATGACAATATTACTGTCATAAAATATTACCTCATCTTTCTAATTAAGATATAATATTTATACCCTTATAAATTAAATTAATTATTTTTCCTTTTTAATTTCAGCAATATTATTAATATGTTCTAAAATTCCATATACTTTTTCAAAACCATATTTTTTATATAAAGTTTTCAAAATATAAAAATCTTTACCATTCATAATAAACCTCCGTTAAAACTAAAAAATAGTTAAAATAAGATAAATTAAATAAATACAATTTAAATATATTAATCAATTATCTATTTAATTAATTTTAATTAATATTATTCACTTAAAATAAATTTAATAAAAAAATTAAACTCATAACTAATATTAATATTTAGGCGAATTAAATTGTATTTATTACAATTTAAATATTAAGAATTACTTATAAATTTAATCCCTAACAACTACATTATATAAAAAAAAGAAAAAAATATCAATTTAATTCGCCTAAAATTGATATTTTTTTTCTGAAAAAATTTAATGAGCAGCATAAATACTAACTCATTAATATTATAACAACATATATAATATATACAACATAAAACTAAATAAAAACTCGCTTCGCTCGTTTTTTGATTCGCAAAAAAATTATTTTACTTTTCTTTATTCAGATAAATAAAAAAGGCACGACATAAATGTCTGCGTGCACTTTTTATTTCCCCTTCTTTTT
>DWQA01000008.1:0-12313 GCA_018252375.1 Zera sp. Burns01DHJ02
TAATTAATTCTTGCTTGTGGTCCGTATGCGCTTCTATTTTTAAAAAACATAATGTTAGTCTTATCCAAGTTTATTTTAAGTTAATTACTCTTTAGCCAATCTACTAATGATTCAAGAGCACTGTTTATTTGTATTTCGTAATCATCCGAATTGCCATTTGTAAATATTACTTGTACTGTCAGTGAACAGTATCATTGGTACCAACCTAAAAATAAAATGCAATTTCTTTTATACTGGTAGTAGTGGTAGAATCACTTTGCGGTTCGCACGGGGAAGTACCAGAACTACACCCATTTCTGCCGTATAATAATTGAGTCAAGAAAAGAATTCTGTTCCAGTTTGAAAGATGCCGGGTCGGCTTCAGATGTCGGGCCGGGTTCTGATTATAAAATATGACTATCCTAAGATGATATCAATCCTCCAGGGTAACAAAGCATCCCTGAACAGCTTTGAAAAGTAATTTTCTGCTTTGGAGGTTTGTTACCGGTGTCATGGGCGTCAGGAGCATCAGCAGGAATAGGTAGAGCTGCAAGTGCATTTATTATCTATGGCACATATGACAAAGTGGTTAAAACTTCGAAATCGGACTTTGAAATCAGATTTAAGTTTTAGGACACACTAGGTGCTAATTTTTATTTCGGGCCAATCCAAATTTAAAGACAAAGACATAAGAATTATTTTGCAAAATATTGATATTGATAAGTATATGACGGCGTCAATGTCAATTGGGTAAAAAAACATAATGTGTAATGGTGGATTTCGAAAGCTTTGTCGATTCAGTTTGTTTATTAAAATTGCACTGATTTAAGAGATTTGTAATTGTAATAAATTTTGTGACTGAGAGGAGACTTTGGTGTTTTTTTATTAAACAATGTCGGAGCCTGACGTTACATCAGAAGTTACGGATCTACCCCCACACCGATCATCGCCACCAAACGCGCCGAGTAATACAATAATGGAGCAAATGATGTTATTCTCGACTGGTATGGAAGCGATATTCAAGAAAATCGCCGACAATATGACAACGTGTCAACCTGTTCAGAATGCTCCAACAAAATTAGTCAATTACGACCCAGATGAACCTGAATCCGATGTCATCAAATGGTGCACACTCAGCGAAATGATAATTGTACAGAAAAAAATGGAAGGAATCGACTTAATCCTTGCTCTAACGCATTCTCTTAGGGGGCGTGCGGCGAACTGTCTGACGAATATCAAGCCAGATCAAATATCATGGTCGGTGATCAAAGAAATGCTGATATCAAGATTTGCGAAGCCCATGATGATTCAAGACCACTTCGATGACATCATTAAATTCCAGTTAGATGGCAAAGAGAGCCCCGCTGAAGCAGGAATGCGATTATGGCAATTAATTGAGAGAATTCCTGATGTGAATTTTCCCGAAAAGGTGATCACTGGCTTTGCCATATCCGTACTGTCCCAATGCGATGACAAGATTCGTCGAGAATTAAATTCAGTGATCATAAACGACAAAAGTCAGTTATTTCGCACATTACGGAGTATTACATTAAAAAGACGTAACGAAGACATTGGTTCATCTGATTCGGACGCGAAGCGCTTTAGAAGCAATGCTGTGTTTCGCGGTAGCTGCCACTTTTGCGGGAGACACGGTCATCGAGGCCAAGATTGCCGCGACAGAAACAGGTTCGTCGCAAAGAACTCTTCAGTGGCAGCTAAGCGAGAGCCACCCCGATTTTCGGCCACTTCGCCGAGTCCTCGTCCGTCTGTCGCCTGCTACGTGTGTGCCAATCCTGGCCACGTAG
Source organism: Zera sp. Burns01DHJ02 (assembly GCA_018252375.1). Classification (NCBI taxonomy): domain Eukaryota; kingdom Metazoa; phylum Arthropoda; class Insecta; order Lepidoptera; family Hesperiidae; genus Zera; species Zera sp. Burns01DHJ02. The sequence goes on from DWQA01000008.1 coordinate 1,785, forward strand.
CCTCCGCCTGCCCCATGCGTTACAAGAAAAAGGAAGAGGCTGCAAGCGATACCACCAGTTCCAGCAAGCAGGTCAACGTGTGTACTCGAGCTGCGCATGGATTGATTGAGATAAGTGGTATAAAATTGCCTTTTGTTTTTGACTCTGGTTCAGAATGTAGTCTGATTAAGCAAAGCTATTGCAAGTATCTCAGGGGCGAACAGTTTCATGAACAAATAGCTTTAAAAGGTGTAGGTAGTAATAATGTGATTTCTCTGCTACAAATGAAATGTCCCACTATAATTCAAAACCTTAATTTTGACATCACTTATCACGCTTTACCGGATAAATTTCTTAGTGAAGAAGTTTTATTAGGCCGTGATGTTTTAGAATTAGGGATTTCCGTTCAGATTAGTAACGATAATTTGACTTTTGCTAAGAAAAAGATATCAAACTGTTGTACAACACTCTCACTGTTCGATGAAAACGCGATCGATACCGACCTCGTAGGACACGATAAAGAACGGTTGCTGGATATACTTAAAAAGTACTCCAATAATTTTGTACAGAGATTACCAACTACTCGTATTAAAACCGGCGAACTAAAAATTGATCTTATTGATTCTGCTAGGATTGTTCACAGGAGACCATATGGTTTGTCTCCTCTAGAGCTTGGTATCGTTCATAAAAAGATTCAAGAAATGTTAGATGCCAATATAATTCGAGAAAGTTCGTCCCCGTTTTCAAGCCCCATCTTATTAGTAAAAAAGAAAGACGGTAGCGATAGGTTGTGTGTAGATTACAGAGAGCTTAACAGCAATACTCGTCCAGATAGCTACCCTCTTCCTCTAATTAGTGACCAAATTAACAAATTACATGGAGCGAACTATTACAGTGTTGTGGACATGGCCTCAGGCTTCTACCAGGTGAAAGTCCATGAGGATTCAGTGGAGAAGACTGCTTTTGTAACACCAACAGGTCAATACGAATTTTTGACAATGCCATTTGGTCTTAAGAACGCTCCACAGGTTTTCCAAAGAGCAATTAATTCCGCACTAAAACCGTTAAATGATGACAGGATCTTAGTTTATATGGACGATGTCCTTTCAGCATCTGAAACCATTGATGAGGGCCTTTCTCGACTAGATAAACTGCTAGAAACTTTATCTCACGCCGGATTCTCGTTTAACTATAATAAATGCTCTTTTATGAAAAAGGAGATCGAGTACTTAGGTTATGTCGTATCCTCAGGAGCTCTCAAACCTAATCCGCGCAAAGTTCAAGCTTTACAAAATGCCCCAAAACCATCGACAGCTAAACAGGTTAGGCAGTTTATTGGATTAGCCACATATTTCAGGCAATTCATCCCAAATTTTTCAAAATTACTCAAACCTCTGTATCCACTAACTTCCGGCAAAGGCCGCATCGTATGGACTGCTGAACATGAGCAAATTCATACTGAAATAGTTAGACACTTGACAACTGAACCAGTACTCAAAATCTTTGATCCATCTTTGCCCATTGAGTTACATACCGATGCCAGCAGTGACGGATACGGGGCTGTCTTAATTCAAAAGTATGACGCTCTTCCACATGTTGTAGCTTATTTCAGTCATAAAACCACTAGTGCGGAGAGCCGTTATCACTCATACGAGTTGGAAACGTTGGCCGTTGTCAAATCTGTAGAACACTTTAGACGTTATCTCTATGGCCGTCATTTTACGGTGTACACGGATTGTAATGCCTTGAAAGCCTCTCATTCAAAAAAGGACTTAACTCACAGAGTCCATAGATGGTGGGCTATTCTACAGTCTTATAATTTTGATATTATATATAAAGAAGGAAGAAATATGGCTCACGCTGACTTTTTATCTCGGAACGCCCCTCTAGATGTTCGAGATGATGTAGCAAATTCAAAATTAACAATTCTGAAACCTCTACCTTCTAAAATCGTCAACTTTTCAGAACTTAACAAGGGATGGCTATCTGTAGAGCAACAACGAGACTCTGAAGTTTTAGACATTATTTCTAAAATACAATCGAACCAATTACCCTATGAAATCGCGAATACTTACGATATTAGGCAAGGCATATTGTACCGTAAAATAGAACGCGCTAAAATTACTAAGTGGTTACCAATTCTCCCACACTCCTTGATATGGTCGCTTATTAGCTATGTTCATAATGATATAAAACACCTGGGTTATGAAAAAACATTAGACAAGTTGTACGATCTCTATTGGTTTAGTAATATGTCCAAATATGTAAAGAAGTTTGTAGATTCCTGTGTGGTTTGCAAGTCTTCAAAAGGCCCATCGGGCGCTCAACAAGTACGCCTGCATCCAATCCCCAAGGTCCCACTTCCATGGCACACTCTGCACTTAGATCTAACAGGAAAACTCAGTGGTAAGAGTGACCGCAAGGAGTATTGTTCTGTTATTGTTGATGCATTTACAAAATATGTCTTACTGAAGCACACATTGACATTGAGTTCCATTGACGCTATTAATGCAGTAAAAGGTTCTGTACATTTGTTCGGAGCGCCGAGAAGAATAATAGCCGATCGTGGACGCTCTTACGACAATACAGATTTCAGGGACTTTTGTAAAGATAGCAATATTGAGCTACACTTTATCGCTACAGGAGCCTGCAGAGCCAACGGGCAAGTGGAGCGTATTATGCGAACTCTCAAGGGCCTACTTACAATAGCTGAAAGTAATTCCGATAGGTCGTGGCAGGAACAGTTAGGTGAGATCCAACTAGCACTAAATAGCACTCGATGCAGGGTTACTGGCTTCACTCCAATCGAGTTGATGTTTGGAGTACAAGGTAATTCGTTAGGTATTTCCAGAATAGCTGGGAATGGTGACAATTCTAGTAGGTTAGATTTGGAAGCGGCCCGGTCTACTGCGTCAGATAATATAAAGAGACTGGTACAGTCTGATGTCGTTCGCTTTAACCGGGGTAAGGCCAAAATAAGACCCTTTTCTATCGGAGACTTTGTGTTCGCGAAAAGTGAAGAAAGACACCAAACTAAGTTGGATCCAAAATATAAAGGCCCTTATAAAATCACTGCTGTCCTAGACAACGATAGGTATGAATTGAAGCATGTTAACGGATCCAATCGAACGTACAAAGTAGCTCACGAAAACCTACGCGAAGTACCCCGCGGTACATTAGGGTTTTTAGAAGTAGCTGAAACTTATAATGATGGCGTGACGGCGGATGTTAGCAAGAGTAATGTTTATCATGAAACTGATCGCAATAGTCATAACATAGCAGTAATTGACAACGCTGGGGATGAAGTTTCTGATAGCGACACGATGTCTGTTAATGATAGCACTAAATCACATACCTTGAGCGCTAATAGCAATATTTTAGAGAGTTCATCATCAGAATTACCAGATTCTGTTAGCGTTGTAACTAATGCTATTGTACACGATGATTGATAGTAATAAAAAAAAAATGTAAAAGACATTAAATTGTTAAAAAAATGTAAGGCAAAAAAAAAAAGAAAGAAGTATTATATCACAAAAAAATTTAGGCCAGAGTCATTGAAGGGAGTCCGGTCCAATGATTCAGCTATAGGGGTTGCATTCTGGTCCAGCCATTTGGCTATAGGGATTGCAATCCGGTCTAGCATTCGCTACAGGGAAATCTGGGCTAGAACACTCAGCTAAAGAGATTTCCGGCCTAGCACAATCCAGTCTCCGGTTTTAAAAACTGATGAGAGGGATTTATCCAGTCTCCGATTCTAAAATTGATGAGAGGGATTCATCCAGTCTCCGGTTTTGAAACTGATGAGAGAAACTTAATAGTTTTAGTATGCTGAAGGGTCTGCCGGACCAGCTCATTATTGTAACCTTTTGTTGTTAACTAGTGTAGTTATAGATTTGTAATTAAATAAACTTGTCAGGATGAGCGAGCAGGTTGTTGTCTTGTTCCCAGATGCTCAGAAGATGCTCGAGGACGAGCGTACGTCAGTATGGCCGTGACGGCGTCAATGTCAATTTGGTAAAAAAACATAATGTGTAATGGTGGAATTCGAAAGCTTTGTCGATTCAGTTTGTTTATTAAAATTGCACTGATTTAAGAGATTTGTACCTGTAATAAATTTTGTGACTGAGAGGAGACTTTGGTGTTTTTTATTAAACAATGTCGGAGCCTGACGCTACAAATATATATTTCGAAGAAATGTGTATTCTGACAATCACGCAACATCCGTTTCACCTTTGAAAAGAGACCAGTGCCCAACAATGGGATAAAATCTATCTTTCTAATACCTTTAAACGAGCAATTCATGTAAATATATATAAACGATCTCGGAAGCGGCTCCAACAATTTTCTTGAAATTTTGTATTTATGGGGTTTTGGGCGCGATAAAACGATCTAGGTTTTATTTTCAGGAAATGTCGTTTTGTCCATATTTTGGGTCAGTAAAAAACTGGTACAATTATCATTAGAATTCCGGTTCCGAATTGAGGTAATAGCTCAAGGCGGAAATCGAACGGTTCCGAATTGAGAAGTCGGGTTCGATCCCAGATTTCGTATTTTTTTATTTTAATCGAGCAAGGCTCGGTCAACCAGGCATTAGGATATTAGTTATGTCCCCCCCGGGGGCTGCCACCTTGCCGTGGTGGGGGGGCTTGTACCCCAATGATCCCTGAGGCTACACCGGCAGAGTTAGAGAAAACTCATACCGGGAGGCGAAGGGGGAGGGGTCAGACTAAGAGCAGCTGACAGGGGAGCTCACCCCTGAAAAAAGAGACGACGATGTGGAGCATCGGGATAGGATGATGGAAAAAGACTGTTGTAATGGTCTCCAGGTGGGTACCCGAAAGGGAGAATCCCACCCCTCCACTACGGTGGAGGGCCGCCCGTCGTACTCTGGAGAGGGCACCAACAGCCTCGTAGGTCAGCAAAGCGCTGATCTTCGTAAACACGACTCAAGCTCACGATTAACGGACTCCGAATTGCTTAATGATACGGTTTCGGCTCCTGTAATGCAGGCGCCGAGGGGAAGGACGACGAGACGGACTGGGCGAAGACCTGCACGAACTCAAGCATCTGAGACAGAAGATCTCTCAGATTGCTCGCTCATGTCAGCGACATCGATGCGATCTGCAGTTGTGTCGGTCAGTTCCTCGCGGAAACGACAACCAGAGGCGAGCGGTAGCAGTGGCGGCGATAAGCCAAAGCCAAAGCGCAAGTCCGCTAAAATCACGGACTTCACAGATGATGGCATTTTGGACCCATTGGTCCCTGCAAATCAGACACGAGCGAAGGCAGCATTACCCAGTGCTGCGGAATTAGTTCAGGAGATGTCTGATCGTCCGATCGGTGACCTCGGCTCTCACATTTTTGAGAATCTCGAGATCATCGAGAAGGTGGCGGATAAATCCCGAAATATAAAGGGAAGTTTCGTGCACGCTATGAGAATGGCAGTGCGCCAAATTCAAGCAGCAACAACTGAGGCAGTTCAGCGGGTTTCGGCAGCTGCTCTTGAAAAAGAAAATCAGAAGCTACGATCCCAGCTTTCTGATTTGAGCCGGAAAATGGAGGCCATGACTGCCGAACTAGCAGAACTGCGCAGCAAGACTGGACACGGTAACACCATTCTCCCTGCCGAAACGCGGCCCGGTCCAGCAACCCAGAACTCTGATGTCATCTTAATGGAGAGACTGGGGAATCTCATAGAGGGAAAACTGGCTGCCTTCAAGGCTGAGATGTTCCCAGACAGAGTGATCAGACCACCGCTTGGTAAAAAGGCTGCATCCGCTACCCCTACGCAGCCGAAATCTAAGCAGAAGGCTCCAAGCATTGCACTGCCCCAACGTCCTGGAAATCGGAACCCAGCTGGAATCCTGCCGTCAGCAGTACCCCATCCCGGCGGCCAGCCTGCCGAGGTGTGGACTAACGTAGTGGGCCGCAAGGCGAGGGTCAAAACCAAAGCTGTCACCCGACAGGATGAAAGGAGTCACACAGTTCCAACATCGAAAACTTCCCCTGACGTCCAAGTAGCCCAAGCTGATCGGACTTCAAAGAGGAAGAAAAAGGGACAGAAAAATAAAAAAAGGCGCAAACGTCCACGGAACAAACTCCCAACAGTTCCGAAATCGGCCGCTGTCTCCATTACCGTAACCGGGGAGGTGACCTACGGACAGGTTATGAAGGCCGCTAAAGAGCGTGTGAAGTTGTCTGAGATTGGTATTCCCGAGGTCAGGCAGAAGAGAGCCCTTAACGGCGGCCTTCTTCTACAGGTAGCAGGTGAAGGATGCGCCGACAAGGCAAATACCCTAGCCGCCAAATTGCAGGAGGCTTTAGGTGATATGGCTGTCAAGGTGGCGCGACCTACTAAACAAGGGGAAGTTAGGGTGATGGACCTTGACGACTCAGTCACTCAGGAGGATGTAGCCAGGGCCATCGCCGAAACTGGCGGTTGCAGCCCTGCCGAGGTAAAAGTAGGAGAAATTCGAAGGTGGCGTTCGTCCCTCGGAACAGTTTGGGTGCGATGCCCTCTTACGGCAGTGAGGAAATTGGCCACCGAAAAGCGGGTTCGCGTCGGCTGGGTGTCTGCTCGCGTTGAGATACTGAAAGCGCGGCCACTGCAATGCTTCCGTTGCTTGGAAATGGGACACGCAAGGCACCAGTGTACAAGTGCTAGGGATCGCAGTACGTTGTGCTATGTATGTGGTGAACCTGACCATAAGGCTAGCCACTGTAATGCACAGAAGCCAAAATGCGCCCTATGTGCGGAATTTGGTCTGCAGTCAGATCACCGCTTGGGAAGCAAGCGTTGCAAGCCTCCCAAACACCGAAAAGGAGGACGAAGAGGACCCGAAGCAGCGATCGATGTCGCCATTTCGACACGGGTTGATGGGCCTGCGCAAGCTACTGCTAGCGCTGCGTCCCATCAACCCTCAGAGGAAATGATGGAACATACATAATGTCAAGGTCTCCATCGTATACCATTCTACAGGGGAATTTAAATCACTGCCGAGGGGCACAAGACCTGCTCCTGCAAACCCTTGCAGAGTACTCAGTATCTTTGGCGGTTGTGGCCGAGCCATATAAGGTCCCAAATCATCCACGCTGGTTCGGAGAAACCTCCGGGACAGTTGCGATTTTCTGGGGCGGCAACAGCACGGAGCCTCCGTGTTCGAAGCTTTACGCTGACCATGGCATTGTCGCAGTAGAGTGGGGCCCTCTAGCGATTCTTGGCTGTTATGTGTCACCAAACTGCAGTCTGGCGTCGTACGAAGGATTTCTCGACCGGGTAAGCGCGATCATTCGCGACTGCTTCCCTCGACCAGTGCTTGTGCTAGGTGACTTTAATGCTCATTCTAGGGTCTGGGGAAATAGTCGTGATAGCGTCCGAGGCGAAGCAATTTTGGAATGGGCGGCGCATCTGGACCTGCGTCTCCTCAATCGCGGCACAGTAAGTACTTGCGTGCGTTGGCAGGGGGAGTCAGTCGTAGACCTTTCATGGGCGACCCCTCCTGCCGAGCAGTTTGTTACGAGCTGGAGAGTGGCGGAGGAGATTGTTACGTTGTCCGACCATCGACATATCATCCTTGATATGGTCCTGCAGTTGCCGCCTCAATCCAGCTTTCGCAGCGATGGCCTCCAACGGCGATGGGCACTAAAGCGTCTCGACCGGGACTTGCTAGTCGCTGCCGCCCACGTCGTAGATTGGTCCAGAGCTACAGATGGGATTAATTCACCACTTGACCCGGAAGAGGAAGCTGCCCGTTTTAAAGTCGATATGACATCCATTTGTGACACGGCAATGCCACGGATCAAATTTACGAAGCGGGGCCCTGCATACTGGTGGACAGAGCGCATCGCGCAATTGCGCGTAAACTGCTGGCGCTCTAGACGTCTCTTTACCAGAGCGCGAAGACGTCGATCCGCTAGTACCGAAGAGAGAGAAGAGAGATATCGCGAGTACCGGGAGGCGACAATGGCGTTGCAAGCTGCAATCGCTGACAGCAAAGCCAGCAGCTGGAAGGATCTCTTGGAGGGTCTGGATCGGGACCCATGGGGACGTCCATATAAAATGGTCCTGGGAAAGTTGCGCCCTTGGGTCCCGCCTTTGACGGAAACCCTCGACCCAACTTTTGTCGCGACAGTGGTGGACACGCTGTTTCCCAGTATTCCGGGAGGTCTTGTTGAGTTACCGACACCCTCGGTTAGTCCGGTGTGGTCGGACGATCTGGCTGTGACAGAGGATGAGTTGGATCTGGCCATCAAACGCCTGGCCGCACGGAACACTGCTCCTGGTCCTGATGGTATCCCGGGTCGGGTTTGGGTGTTAGCGCTGACCGTGCTAGGGGCCAGACTGCGGAACTTGTTTTCCAACTGTCTTCGTCTCGGTCATTTCCCTACCGACTGGAGGAAAGGCAAACTTGTTCTCCTGCACAAGTATGGCAGGCCATCGGACTCCCCAACGGCGTACAGGCCAATTTGCCTGTTGGACGACGTTGGCAAACTGTTCGAAAGGATAGTTGCCACCCGTATCAACAGGCATCTGGCGAGCATCGGCCCGGACCTGTCTGATAAACAATATGGCTTCCGAAAACAGCGCTCCACAATCGACGCGGTGATCCAGCTGAGAGTGCTTACTGAGCAGGCCACATCCAAGGGCAGAGTAGTCTTGGCCATCAGCTTAGATATAGTGAACGCCTTCAACTCTCTGCCCTGGAAAGCCGTAAGGGAAGCACTTTACTACCATCAAGTGCCTTCCTACCTACGGTGCGTGCTGGAGGCCTATCTGTCAGACAGGGGTATTATCTATCCGGGTCGATACGGGAGTGTCCAAGAGAGGGGCGTCGAGTGCGGGGTTCCACAGGGTTCGGTCCTTGGGCCACTTCTGTGGAATCTCGCATACGACGAAGTATTGCGTACAGTGCTCCCAGCAGGAGTGAGCATAATCTGTTACGCCGATGACACTCTCGTGCTCGCCGAAGGGGAGTCCTTCGCGAGGACGGCTAGGTTAGCCGAGTTTGGGGTGGCCCGCGTTATTACAAAGATCCACTCGCTGGGTCTTCTTGTAGCGCCACATAAAACCGAGGCCATGTGGTTCCACAACCTCAGGCGCAGCGCGGAGCCACCTGTCACGTCTATACGTGTAGGTGACGCACAGGTCGTGGTGGGACGGCACATGAAGTACCTAGGGCTAGTGCTGGATAGCCGCTGGACTTTTGACGAGCATTTTGACCGTCTTGTCCCCCGGATTCATAAGGTAGCGGGTGCGATGCACAGACTGTTGCCGAATCTCGGGGGACCACGGGAAGAAGTCCGCCGCCTCTACGCAGGGGTCGTGCGCTCTATCGCGCTATACGGTGCGCCCGTTTGGTCAAGTAGACTATCGGGTAGCCGGCGCCGTGCGGCGAAACTCAACGCTGCGCAGCGAATAATCGCGATTAGAGTTGCACGAGGGTACCGGACTATATCGTATGAGGCGGCCAGAGTCCTGGCGCGGTTTCCGCCCCTGGACATCCTGGCGGATATGGACGCAGAGATCTTTCGTAAGATCCGCGACCTCCGCCAGGGGGCTGAACCCTATAACGAAGGACGGATCAGAATGCTTAGAAAGAGAGCCAGATGGCGTGCCCTAGGGCGCTGGCGTGAGCGGCTGCAAGAGCCAATGAATGCACGCCAGCGCGCCGTCAGTGCCGTCCTCCCAAACTTCAGAGCATGGCTCCGAAGTGAGGGACGCGTCACCTATCGGCTAACCCAGATACTCACCGGACATGGCTGCTTCGGAGAGTATCTGTTCCGGATAGGGAGAGAAGAGTCAGCGCAGTGTCACCACTGCGGGCATGACCAGGATTCTGCGCAGCACACGCTCGAACACTGCCCAGCGTGGAATTCAGAGCGGCAGAGCCTGGTGCAAACAGTGGGGACGGATCTCTCTCCGGAAGCCGTCGTCGCGGCGATGGTCCGCTCCAGGGAGGCGTGGAACGGCGTCCTAACCTTCTGCGACAGCGTTATGCTCGCAAAGGAGGACGCTGAGAGAGCCCGCGAACGCGCGGATCCTTCTCGGAGGCGGAGGCGCCGGGGTGGACGTCGGTAACGTCCCCCTGCGCCGGTCCCTGTGTCTTGGGGACAAGAATACGAGCACGGTATCCCCTGCCTGTCGTAAGAGGCGACTAAAAGGGGAATTCGGGACTGTGGGCGGCTAGAGTGGGAGATCGAACCGTTCATCGAGCAGTCCCGGGAAGTACGACGGGGCGTGTGACCGCATTCCGTCGTAGGCACCTGGAGGTACGGGATGAGGCGATGTCTCTCCCGGGTCGAGCCCACCATGGGCAAGTGCTTAGAGGACGCTGGTGTTGGTCCACAAGGAGATCCCAGCGTCCTCCAATAGAACAGAGGATGGTCACCGAGGGGGTTTTAGTGCGGTAAAAATCCCACATAACCCGAGGCCTCTCCCAAGGTATCCGGGTACCTTTAGAAGGTTTCCCCCTCGTTAAAAAAAAAAAAAAAAAAAAAAAAAAAAAAAAAAAAAAAAAAAAAAAAAAAAAAAAAAAAAAAAAAAAAAAAAA
>DWQA01000009.1:0-11295 GCA_018252375.1 Zera sp. Burns01DHJ02
ACTACAGATCAGGAAAGTAAATGTGCACGCACGTACCTCTCACTGCAGCGCCTCCGATGATTTCCACCTCCGATGATAAAGATTACGAACTCGATGGTATGTGTAGGTTTCAAAGTGGTTCGTTAGCACGCACTCGCGTCCGATCGGTTAGGGGTTTGAAAACGGAACCAAAAACGTGTCGTGTCGACGCTATCGACAGTAAGTCTCCCCCCGGTGACGTGCGTGCTTGACAGTTTTGACATCTGTCATCCCTGTCTGTAGTGCTTTAGGCGAGATGCCGATACTGACAGATAATTTATAATTGCGATAACGGAACATCCCGCCCACCAAAATGCCTATGGTATTTTCTGGTTAAATTCAAAGAAAGAACCAAACAGAAACGATAAACGATTAATATACGATATACGGTTAGCTATTGTTACGATTAAACTAAAGATACAATAACTTTCGATAAACTACACTGACGATACGATAAAGTTAAGTTACGATACATATATACGATACGATAAATTACTTAAAACTATGAAAGATAAACGATTTAAACTAGTCTTCAACGGGTAAAAGACAAAGTTTAACCAACGGTCTTTGAATAAGATGGTTATTTGCTGTTTTGACTACAGCACTCCGAGCTATTCCATCCGCGCCGACATGTAGTTTTACCACTCTAGCCAGAGCCCATTGCATGGGGCTACGATTATCGTCCTTTATTATCACCATCGAACCTATGGACAAAGGCTTAGAATTTCTGGTCCATTTGGCTCGTTGTGTCAATGAATTTAGATATTCGATTTTCCATCTGGACCAGAACCGTTGCTGAAAAGCTTGTAACAACTGCCACCGATGAAGCCGATTTAGATTAAAATTAGAGAGATCCTCATCAGGCACAGCCGTTAATGGTTCTAAGGTAAGAAAATGACCTGGCGTTAAGCAAGAAAGATCATTGGGATCAGAACTGATAGGAGTGAGTGGTCGCGAATTTAAGATTGCTTCTATTTGTACGAAAAGAGTCGTAAGCTCTTCAAACGTTAACACCTGATCACCTACCACCCGATATAAGTGCGATTTAGCCGCTTTAATTTGAATCTCCCAAACGCCTCCAAAGTGAGGAGCGCCAGGAGGGTTGAATTTGAATTCAATCTTCTCAGAGCTAGAAGCCTGGTGCATTAAAGACGATAGTTGGTTTCTAGCGCCGACAAAATTAGTACCACAATCCGCATGAATAACGTTACAACGTCCGCGGCGAGCCACGAAACGCCGCAGCGCGGCAATGAATCCTTCAGTCGACAGAGTTGAAACGACTTCGAGATGAACCGCCTTGGTAGCCAAGCAAACGAATAAACATAGATAGGCCTTATCTATCTTAGCACCGCGGTGTGCACCGAGTTTGATGCGGAACGGTCCGCCGAAATCGACTCCTACTACGGAAAATGGTTTTATTTGATTGACACGAAAAGAAGGTAAATCGCTCATGAAAGGCTGCAATGGTTGCGGATTTAATCGAAAGCACTTGAGACATTTTGAGAGACAGCGACGAATAGTGCGTTTGGCGGAGATGATCCAAAATTGTTGAAGCAAAAAATAATGTGTAGTATTTATGCCCGGATGTAAATAGCTGCGATGAATATGATCGATAATTAGAAACGTTAGATTATGATTGGACGGCAAGAGAGCTGGATGCTTATGTTCGTATTCTAAACCTGAACGAGAAATCCTGCCGCCCACCCTGAGCACACCTTGCTTATCGAGGAACGGATTAAGCTTACGAAACGGTTTAGATAACGGTGTATTATTTCGTAAGTTAGATATTTCCATTGAAAAAGAATAAGTTTGTACGTGTTTTACGATTAGCATAAGAGCATTGTGTCGTTCAACGTTATTAAGAAAATTTTGACGTTTTAACTGACCCAGATTCCGAGCGTTATTGATAAAACGATATACGTAACTTACAATGTTGATAATTTTAGATAATGATGAATAACGATTTAATAAGTTTTCTAAGAAATGAGTTTCGATATTTAAATTATCATCGATTTTAGCGGAAATCAGAGTCGCGGCCCTGCGTTCCTCAGATTTAATGATTACCTCGTCGTTGGCAGTAGAAATTATGTTGTTAGAAGTTAACGGCCAAGAATCTTTAGTCTCAGATAACCAGGGTGGCCCCGCCCACCATAAGGAATTGTGAAGAATTTCACAGGGAAGTTGTCCACGCGAACATATATCTGCTGGATTGTCCCCGGAAGATACATGATGCCAACAGTCGATAGGTGCGGTGGCTTGAATCTGGCTTACACGATTAGCAACAAAAGTGGCCCAACGAGAAGAATGCGAATGCAGCCACGAGAGAACGACCGTCGAATCTGACCAGAAGAAAACAGAATCGATAAGGACACGGTCAAGATAAGTTTCTCTTACGAATTGATACAGCTCAGATAAAAGTACAGCAGCGCAGAGCTCTAACCGAGGCAATGAAATACGCTTTAGTGGGGCTACGCGAGCCTTCGAGCACACAAAGAAGACTTCTGTGTTGTTGTCTTCATTGGTGACGCGTAAGTATATTACTGCTCCGTACGCTATTTCCGAGCTGTCACAAAAACCGTGTAACTCGTACGATTTCGATTTATCGTATCTGATTTTGCGAGGTATGCGAAGTTGAGCTAACGATGATAATTGATTTTTGTAGGTGTTCCAAGTACTTATGACCTCATTGGGTGGCGTTTGATCCCATCCAACTCCGAGAATCCAAAGTTTCTGAATATAAGATTTGATACGGATTGTGATGGGTGATAGAAATCCCAACGGGTCGAAGATTCGAGCGAGTTCACTCAAAATCGATCGTTTAGTACAAGGCCGATCCAGAGATATAATTTCGAAAAGAAACGCATCCGATATAGGATCCCATTTTAACCCTAAGACCTTTAAAGTTGATGGCTCAGAATTATCAAGGGATATTGAACCCGATAGACAATCGGAACCGGGGATATCAGATAAAAGCTGCGGATTATTGCTAACCCACTTTCGAAGCTCGAAACCGCCTAATTTGAACAGGGCAATAAGTTGATTTTTCGCGCATTGAGCATTTTCAAAATTGTCACATCCAGTCACAACATCATCGATATAGACGTCCGACAGAATAATTTTCTTCGCCAAAGGATATAATTCTCCATCATCTTCAGCGAGCTGTCGCAGTGTACGGCAAGCCAGAAATGGAGACGAAGACACACCATAGGTTACGGTATTCAGACGGTATTCTTTAAGAGGTTCATTCGGTGAAATTCTCCAAAGAACACGCTGATAGTCGCGATGGTCAGGCGAAATTAGAATTTGTCGATACATCTGTCGAGCATCACACATGAAAACGATCTCATGTTCCCTAAATCGAAGTAGAATTTCCGAAATGTTAGGTTGTAATTTTGGACCGATAAGCTGAGAATCATTTAAGGAACGAGAGTGAAGGTCTTTTGCCGAGGCATCGAATACGACACGAAGACGAGTAGTGGTAGAGTCCGGGCGTAACACACAATGATGTGGTATGTAGTATTTCCCCGTGCCCATCTCGTCATGTGGAACTTCCGACATATGACCGGATTTGATGTAATCTGACATGAAGTTGGTGTACTGTACTTGAAGGTTTTGATCACGTGACAACCTTCGCTCAATTGCATGGAATCGCCGCATTGCTATATCACGAGAGCCCTCGAATGTGGGTTCCGAATCGTTTTTAAACGGTAAACGTACGATATATCGTCCAGATGGGTCGCGAGTATGATCGTTTATGAACTTTTGTTCGCAATGCGACTCATCTGGAGTCAAAAGAGAGGATTTCGGAATAGAATCCAGTTCCCAAAAACGTTGAACTAATGAATTTAAAGCTTCATCTACGTCTAATGCTGTGTGATGAATTAAAATATTAGATGATAACCGCGTTTTGCCTAAGAGAAGCCAGCCAAACACAGAGTTAAAAGCGGTAGGTTGAAGTGAACTTCCCTTAATACGTTGATTTAATAGCGATTCGGCAAAAACGTCGGCTGCGAATAATAGATCGATGGATCCCGGTATATCGAAGCCGGGGTCCGCTAACGGTAACGATTTAATATGTGACCAGCCCGATGTGTTTAATTTCGCGATGGGTTGCTCGCCACATATTTTAGAAATCACGTGCATATCCAAATTAAAAATAACTTTATCATTAATACCTACTGAACAGGATACATCGCCTAGAATAGAAGTAGAAACTTCTCCGAGTCCGCTTACGCTGGCGTTAACCGCAGTAGGCATTAAGTTTAAACGCTTAACAGCTGAGGCAGTAATAAAATTACTTTGGCTGCCTGTGTCGAATAAAGCGCGAAATGATTGCATATTGCCTGATGCATCCCTAACTTGCACGATAGCTGTCGCCAGCAACACGGTAGTATGCGCAGGTGACCTTGAAACCAAAGACGATACCGATTGATTTGATTGAAGAGAATTATCGCGATGGAGTAAGGTATGATGTTTCCGTTTGCACGTACGACATGAAAATATGGATTTACAATCCTTTAGTTGATGGGATGACTTCAGGCAATTAAAGCACCAATTTTTCTCACCAGCTATGTGAATTCGTTCATCTGGAGATTTTTTTATAAATTCGGTACACGATACAATAGAATGTAATTCACTACAGAACGGACACTTAATTTTGTTCGGAACGCTGTTAGTATTATTCGCGGATTTATTTTTATTACTCGCTGCGACGAGAACATTCGATTGATTAGTATGTTTATATTTGATTGGCGTATGTGCAAACTTTTGTAAAGATTTGTTTGGTTTGTTAGACTCAGAGAAATGTGTATCGCGTAATAAAGCTTCGCACTTAGCGTGTAAAAACCCTTTTAATTGTTCGTATGAAGGCAACTCAAATTCTGAATATTTTTCTTCAAAGTTACGCCGTAGATTTGTATCCAGTTTCGATAAAATGTGATAAACTAGAATAAAATCCCAATGGACAACTGGTAAGTTAATAGTTTTTAAAATGCATAAGTTTTCTTCAAAAAGGTCGAGCGATTTTCGAAAATCGTGAGCGTTGTTGTATTTAAACTCAATATTCAAAATATCCCGCCAACAAGTAAAGGCTAAATCTCGTTTACTCTTATATCGAGTGGTAAGTGCTTCGTATGCATCGCGGTAATACTCATGAGTCATCGGAAACGTCTTCACAACGGACAACGCATCGCCGCTGAGAGATGATACGAGATAATGAAACTTCTCAGTATCACTTAACGAACTAGAATTATGAATTAACGCATTAAAAGTATCGAAATATTCAGGCCATTGTTTGATATTACCATTAAAACTCGGAAGTACTATTTTTGGTAACCGAATATTTGATGACGAATTACAATTGGAATGTGACGATGAACTTTTAGTTAAATTGCGATGAATAGATAAGATTTGAAAATATGCGTCATCAAATTGTTCCTGAATTTCGGTATCCTCATCTCCAGGATCATCCAAAATGTCTAAAATAGTAAAATGCGCATCTTCAAAACTCGCCGCTATTTGTTTTATTTCCTGATGATACGATAAAAATAAGTTACACTGAGATGCATCCGTTGTCGCTAAAATACCTATTTCTAAGGCCTTTGTTAAACGTTTATACGCTATGGTTCGCCTTCTACGCAACGACGGTAAGTCTTTAGTTGAATAATCTATTTCGGTAGATTTCGATTTTTTAAACATACTTAATTTACGAGAAGAATGTTTCCTTAGAACCGACATTGTTCGAATTTAATAGTACAATTTATTTTAATACTGAAATATATCTCGATTAGAACTGATTTCGGAACTGTTTAAACGTAATGTAAACAATAAGAATGCACAAAAGTACTCGATTCGCAATAACAAGTTCCGAACGTTTTTTACGTATGCTCGAATGCGATGTAAACAATAGCTATTAAGATACCTATAGATAGATGAGTACGAGTGTCACCTTCTAAACGCAACTAGTGCTAATGTGAATATCCGAACATGCACTTCAAAGTAAAGATAAAGTAGTACGTTAATATTGAGGATTGTACCCGCAACTCGGATAAGCAACATCTGTTTTATTCAGCTCCGTAAAGTTTAAACTTTTAACTATTAAAAAGTGTTTGTTACATAATTAAATTGTGAAACTTTTGTGTGCAGTAATAAGATCTATCATATAGTGAAAACCGTTTTTGGAAACTCTCCCTAATTTTGAAGATATAAGCAATTAAAGTTCAAAATAATCTAATAACGTGTGAAAACCGTGACCTACGACAACTCGCAGTTTGCTCGATAGCGTTGAGTCACCATCATCGGCCGCACAGTTCGTCGTGCATCATTTAGTCGACTTGAACAACTCGGTGCTGCGTTCACAAGTACTTGAACTCATAATCTTTTATAGTATTGTTTCTTTTTTGAAATTCAGGCTATACTCACAATGGCTAGCTCTAATAATTGCGCCGGGTGCCTTAGTACTATAAAAGATATACCTACATTGCAATGTTCCCGCTGCAGTGCTAAGTACCATTATCACTGCTTGAATTTAACGCAATCGGAGTATGATGCAATGAGCAATGAGGCCCTTTCTCACTGGATTTGCATATTGTGTCGGAGTAAAGATCGGAAAGGTGGAGATAATACTAACACACCAGTACGGGCCACCATCTACTCACCACAGACTGACTTCGTTACCCAGCGCAGCAAAGCACGTCAGAGTAAATGTTCGTGTATCACAGCAGACGATATTCGCGACCTAATGAGGGAGGAATTGCATAACTTCTTTCAACATAAAATAAATCCTCAACTATCTGAATTCCGAACTGCTTTAACATCTATAGAATCATCCGTTTCCTATTTCAACGAGGAGTTAGAAAAAGTAAAGAATGAGACCGCTGCACAGGCCGCTAAAATTGAGAGCATAAGATCAGAAAATGAATCTCTGCGGGCAGCTAACCTTGTATTAACGTCACGTCTGACGCATTTAGATCAACAGTCACGCTCCTCCAACGTCGAAATTCAGTGTGTCCCGGAGAGCAAGCAAGAAAACTTAATTAAAACGGTACTGCAACTTGGCAAAGTAATTAAATGTCCACTGAGCGAGGCCGAGATTCATGTATGCTCTAGATTGGCGAAGATAAATAGCACTAGTCCTAGACCTCGTTCCATCTTGGTGAAATTTAGCAGTCCACGGTTGCGCGACGAGTTTTTAGCCGCTACGAGCAAATTTAATAAAAACAACAAAGATGACAAATTAAACAGTAGTCACCTGGGCATAGGCGGAAGTAAAAAGAGTCCCGTCTATGTAGTAGAACACCTCACACCTGAAAATAAGGCCTTACATGCTGCTGCTCGTAGTAAGGCCAATGAATTAAAGTATAAATTCGTATGGATCCGAGATGGAAGAATCTTTATGCGGAAAAATGAAGTCTAATTATATATTTGTAAAAAATTTGGAATCACTAAATCGTTTGTCATAATTACGCTATAATTGCTTACTGATACTTAAGGGCTCGCAAACCGATTTAGGCATTTATTATCAGAATGTTAGAGGCTTACGGACAAAAACTAATGATCTTTTCAAAAATATTTTATGCAGTTGTTTCGATATAATCGTTTTTACAGAAACATGGTTGAATAGTAGCGTTCATGACAATGAGCTTTTTGACGATAGATATAAAGTTTTTAGACGTGATCGTGAAAGTAGTGGATTTCACAAAAAAAAAAGATGGTGGGGGTGTATTAATAGCAGTTGCTAAACATCTTAAATCGTATCGCTTACATTTGAACGAATCTGATTGCGAGGATTTGTGGGTTAAGATTGAAATGCTTGATAAAACGGGAAAAAGCAAGATCTTATGTATTTGTTGTGTTTATTTACCTCCGCCTGTTCAACAGAATATATTGAATCATTTTATCACAAACTCAAATAGCATATTATCAACCCATGATTGCGATACAATTGTTCTGGGTGACTTCAACTTGAGTAGTTTGAGCTGGAAGCGAACTAACACCGTTGCATTATCAGCTGAGACCTCTAACAGTAAACTGAACAACATGGTCATTGACTTCATGTCACAAAATAATCTATCCCAATACAACGGTAATAATAATATTACAAATAGAATACTGGATCTCCTATTGAGCAACGTACCTGTCTCCCAAGTACAAATATCTGCAAATCCACTATCAATAATTGACCCTCTTCATCCACCCCTAGAATTCTATTTTGCGTCGGTGAACACTAAAGTCCTTATAGAAAAACGCGAGGAGAAATTTCTTTTCTACAAAGCGGATTTTCAAAAAATAATAAATGACCTGAACTTTATTTCCTGGCCTGACGAACTCTCGACGTGCACAACGGTGGACGATATGGTTGCAAAGTTCTATAAAATACTTAAGTTAGCAATCATTAAACATGTCCCTAAAGTAAGACCCCGTAACAATAACTGCAAGTATCCCTTTTGGTTCTCATCTTCATTAATTAAAGTGCTCAATGAGAAAAATAAATTCAGATTAAAATACCGCAAATACAGTAACCCTCGAGACTTACTTACTTTTGAATTATTACGGGAAAGAAGCTCTAAACTATTGAATTCTAATTATAAAACATATCTTGATAGGCTCGAGTCATCTGTATCATCGAATCCTAAATTAATATGGTCTTTCCTTAAACGTAAAAGAGGAGCCAATACTACTTTTCCCGCAGAAATGACCCATGATGGTATTATTGCAAGCACCGGATCAGGTATTTGTAACCTTTTTGCGTTACAGTTTTCCTCTTCTTACAATAAAGCGCCTAACGTTGTCACAGTCCCAAGCCCACCTAATATAGACTCTGCTCCAAACTCTTTGACTATAACATCAGTCACCAAAGATCAAGTCTACAGAGTGTTAAAAAGACTTGACGCGGCTAAAGGAGCTGGTTCAGATGGCTTACCATCAATTTTTGTCGTGCGTTGTGCTAGCGCATTAGCAGAACCATTATCTATGATTTTCAATACCTCTTTACGTTCTGGCTCGTATCCAACTGCGTGGAAGACCGCTTTAATAATACCATTGCATAAAAGTGGCGATGCCAGCTCCGTGAAAAATTATAGGCCCATTTCATTACAGCCAATATTTGCTAAAGTCTTTGAAAGACTACTGTATCCTGCTCTTTCATGGCATTTAAAACAGCAAATTGTACCGGAACAGCACGGTTTTATAAAAACTCGTTCAACGGCAACAAACTTGACTACCTTTGTGGAGGACCTTGTTGGGGGAGTTGATAAAGGCCATTCTTACGACGTGATATACACTGATTTCAGCAAGGCCTTCGACAGAGTAAGTCACATTATGTTGCTGAACAAATTGGCGTCGCTAGGAATCGCCGGGATATTTCTTAAGTGGTGGAATTCCTACTTAATGGATAGAAAATCCATAGTTGTAATAGGTGGACATAGTTCTGAGCCATTCACTGCCATTTCTGGGGTCCCACAAGGCTCCCACTTCGGCCCTCTTTTGTTCAATATCTTCATTAATGATATTAGCAATTGCTTTAAAAACACGAAATTCTACATGTTTGCAGATGACTTGAAATTTTTTAGGATGGTTGACACAGATGAGGATAGAATATTGCTTCAAAATGATTTAAATAGCTTGGCTTCATGGTGTGATATTAACGGTATGAGTTTAAATATATCAAAATGTTGTAAAATTCGATTTACTAGAAAGAAAATTAAATCCCATACTACAACTTACTATATCAACAGCGAGCCACTATACGAAACAACTCACGTTCGCGATTTAGGTGTCCTTCTTGATAGTAAATTACGCTTTAACTTGCACATAGAGCACATTGTTAAAAAAGGTTTCAAAGCTTTGGGTTTCGTCTTGCGCAACTGTAGGGATTTCAAAAAACCATCCACCAAAATTATCATCTACACTGCTCTTGTCCGTAGTGGCCTAGAATACTGTAGCGTTGTGTGGAACCCACATTACGATATATATATCAAACGTATAGAAAACGTTCAAAAAAGATTTCTGTGGCACTTGTCATATAGTTGTAACTTAGCAAAATCCCTCCCATCTTATGATGATCGTCTGAAAAACTTTCACTTATCATCTCTATTTAATCGAAGAAAACAATTAGACAACATGTTTCTGTATAAAATAGTCAACGGTAAAATTGATGCCCCTTATCTTTTGTCCCAGATTAACTTTACTGTTCCAAGGAGAATGCCCAGATCATTAAAGTATAAGCCATTTTCTTTAAAACCTGCTCGCTCTAATCTGGGGCATCACTCTCCTCTTAACAGAATGCTCAGGAATTATAATAATATTCATAATCTAAGTCTCGAAACATCTTTATGCAATAATATGTCAAAAAAATCTGATAAAGTTATTGACATTTTCTCTAATAGCCTACACGCATTTAGATTATATATTTGTTTTTCACTGCTATGTAAATTTTAATCAGTTTTATTTTATTTTTATTCAATCAATCCATTTTATGTTTATTTTATGAATTAATTGTCTTCAATTTTAATTCACTATTGATTTTTTTTTCTTTTTAATGAAATTCGTAAACTAATTAATGTAATATAATAATATTACAAAAATGTTATATTTATTTTAATTTAAGCGCGTTTTATTCTTAAAGGTACGCCATTTTATCTTTTAAGTTTCTAGGAATAATAAGATCCAAGTGTATGCAGTGTTTTAAATAGACTGAAATTAAAGAGTAAACACAGAAGTACAAGTCATTAACATAAAGTGCTACAGAGTTGAAATGTAAAATGTTTTTGTAGCACATCGCACTACAATGGACGTAACATATCACAGTAAATAAATCGGTCAAGTCTACGTCGAAAACTATGAAGCGTCAATGTGGACATAGCTCGTTATTTTTCCTAATGGGGACGCCATTTCAATTTTTCCTCCATTCTTCAGTACGAATGACAGGAAAAAATCGATTCAATGATGAGTTGGATAAGGGCCATATCCGATAATCATTACATGTTTTTCCTTTTAGTTCATTTTACTTCAAAACACTTTGTTGAAGATATTTTCACTATTTACTCAGCTTTCATAAACGTTACTTATTACGTAAACATAATAAATGACCTAAGAAGCAAATTAACAAAGAACCCGACTGCAGAGTATCTGTCGAGTTATTGCATTTTTGCGGTTTACCGATATATATGATGAATGTCATGAATGATGATGATATTCTTACCCCCCTTATATATCGACTTTATTTTTTTTCCTTTGCACAAAATGGCGGCTGGTGGCCGCCATTTTGAATTTTGATTG